>CM060703.1:170460778-170745745 GCA_030686995.1 Artemisia argyi
TACTTAGATAGTAAGTTCATGTAAGATTTTAACGAAATAAAAATACGTTAAACATTAAAACGAAAATGCATTAAACATAGATACATTAATTAAACCATGAAACAACGAAACGGAAATTGAAAGCCCTAAACTATAGTACGATAAAACTACAATTCAGTAAAACGAATCATCCGAGACCCACCCCTCGTCACTTGAAGCACTCGAATCGTCATCATTCGTTGACACACGGGGCAATCCATGTGCGATTCGATATGCACAACGAGCTTCTCTCCGAGCCCGTTTAGCTAACCAGTACTCCTCATGAGCTCTTCTCTCCTCTTCTTCCTTAGCCTGAACCCTCAACAACTCTTGCATGTCTTGCTCGTACAGTTCATCCTCAGTCAATGCCCGTGGTGGTGGATTGTTTGGTTGTGGGTTTTGTGGTGGGGGATTGTTTAAAGATGGAAACAGAACTTCAGGTGGAGTGTTTTGTGGTGGAGTGTCATACTGGAAAACTGGATACAAATCTTCAGGAGGGGTGTTGTATTCTGAACCGTTATTTGGTGAATTGTGATTAGCCATTGGTTTGAGAGATGAAATTTGTGATTTGTGTATGATTTGTGTGTGTTTTTTTAATGAACTGGGAATGGGTATTTATAGGGCTGTTTGAACATATTTGAATTCAAAAATTATCCCGCTATTGAATTTGAATTTCAAATTCAACCGTTTAACCGCCCATTTACTGCACACGTTTTTTTTTTGTTTTTTTATATTTGAATTTGAAATTTAAAAGTTGCAATCCCGCTCACATGTTCAAATTTTGAATTTTAAACTTCAATACACTCCTATAAATAGCATACATTATCATACAATTTTTCACACACTTCACTTTCTAAACACACTTCACCATCTAATACTTTTCTTCACACATCTCCTCACAATGAATAATCGTTGGTTAATGGAAGAAGAAGTCTTGCTAGCTATCGTATGGCTAGAAGTTCAAGAATCTACAGACCTTTTGAATGAATGTTCTTTTTGGAATGTCGTTACACGAAAGTTTAACGAGCAGACTAATGGTGTTCAACGTAATAAGAATAGTATTACGGCTCAATGGAATAGAATGAACATTGAATGTCGCAGATATAACGCTATTTACAAAGAGTTGCAGCGTACCGGTCAAGACACCAATCGTCTCACCAATGCAAACCGAATTTATTATGAACGCTATGGGAGAGAGCTACATTACCCACAAGTGTGGTTCACTCTGAGAAACACAAGGGCATGGGACAGATACGATGAGTAATGATCTTTTATGTTAAGTATTCCGCTTCGTTTCTTTCTGTTTTTCGTATCGTGATTAGTTGTTTCCTGTATCGTTTGTAACCATGTTAACTTTGTATGGTGTTTATGTAATGTTTACGTTTTTATGAATGAGTAATGTGTGTATTTTTTTATGTAATGTTTGTTTTTTTTAATGTTATGTATGTTTAATTTTTTGTAAAAGAAAAAAAAAAAAAAAAAAAAAAGGCCGACGGCACCAGAATTTCTGGTGCCAACGGATACGGCCAGAATGTGGTGCCGTCAGATTTCTGGTGCCATAGAGATTTTTGCTGATGTGGCAGCACTTTTTGGCCCATGGCACCAGGGTTACCATCACTCTTAGTTTAACACCTTAACTTAAAGTCGACTGCCTTCTTTAATAAACCCTTATCAGTTTCTCATCATGACAGGCTCACCTGCCCCTTGCTATCCCACTGTCGGACAAGCTCATGATGATCACTAACCTCACGACACGTGTTCCGGTTCTTTTGGATGTTGATGAGATGAATTACTTATTATAATGGGTTAGTCGTATGGGCTAAGGCCCAATGATATTAGGTCTTAGGATTATGTCATTATATATATTGTATTACTCGGTTTATGAATGACACGAACATTATTCATTATCCTACAACCTACACAATTGAACTGATAATAAATCTATTGTTTTTAGTTTTTAATTTTCATGTCTACGATACTAAAAAAATATGCAAAAACAATAAATTTATAATTCTACTTTACAACCAATTTATAGTTTTGGTCTTAAATTTATGAAACCTGATGTATTACACGGGTGTTAAACTAATTAATTTTTTGTTCAAAAAAAAAAATATACTTTATTAATTTTGAAGTTTTGAACATCGACAAATAAGAATGACATATAGGATAATGCGAGGCCCGTCCAAGTCTGTGACAAAAACATTAGAGGCCTCTGAGCGCAGCCCAATGCCATATTGTACTTCTTAACAAGGTGCATGTTTCAACTTTCTAGTATGTAACTATGTACCTAAGAATATCAAACAATGGTTATAGACAATATTTCACCGTTCGTCCCTAAACTTGTCGCGATTCTCGCGTTTTGTCCCTAGACTATTGTTTTTGTCATTTTCATCCCTGAACTTGTCAAACGACGGCTCGGTTGGTCCCTGGGAGGGCGTTTTGGCATACGGACGTTATGTCCATCCGTTATCTTATGTGGCAAGGTTGGGTTTTTTCATCTTTTCACCTATTTCATATTCTCACCGTTCGTCCCCAATGCCGTTTGTATATTGTAGCAAACGCTTTGCATGTTTCGTCCCTAACAAAAACGATGTGTGTTGTGTAAAAATTCGACCGTTGGCCAGAACTGAACCATGTAAATACCCGATCATTGTGCATATCATAAGTATGTAAAACACACATCTTCCCAAAAGAAAAACAGAGCAACGATGGTGGTCTGCACTTGTGGTAAACCCGCTGTTGTCAAGACTTCTTGGATAAACAGGAATCCAGGTCGCCGTTTCTTTGGCTGTCCGACAATTGTAAGTTTGGTAATTGTATTGTTTATTTAAAAAAAATGTCTAGCTTATTTACACACTGTGTTGTTTCTGGGCTCAAACTGTCCTTTTCTGGATTGGTTGGATCCTCCGATGTGCCCAAGGTCAGTAGACATTATCCCAGGTTTGTTGAGGAGGATTAATGCTCTACGAGGTGTTGTTGAAGAGCTTGAAGAACAGCGGTCGAAGTACAAGAAGTATATCATCATCAGTTGGGTTTTGTTTGCATTGTATGTTTATTTAACTTCTTGACATGTGTTGTGTAGTAGTAGTTGTTAGTTTCTGATGCTAGTGGGTGAATGGTTTTAGTATTTTTGAGTAGATGATGGTAGTTGGGTGGTGAAGCAATCGTTTGTAATGGTTGTCAATGGTCAATGAAATTTCTTGTTTTAATAATCGCTAAATCGTAATGGTTTGTGATCAAGTGAATGTGGCTTGTTATTGTGAAGTATTTTGTTTGCTTGTTCAATGCATAATATGATTGACTTAGGGAAGTTGACAAACCATAAGGCTGTAGTTTGACTTAGGGAAGTCAACAAACCATAAGGCTATAGTTTGACTTAATAAAGTCAAATAACTGAACCATTTTGATTATTCACTTGTAAACCTATGTGATTTGTACCCATTTTCGTAAAATTGTTGTTTGGAAATGTAACTTTGAAGTGTATTTAGATTGAATATAAAGTGTTGACTTACATTAAGTCAAACGGTAGATTAGAATGTACATTTGTAGTCAAACAGTGTAAACGGTTCCCCATTATTTGTTGGAAAAATGAACACATTTATAGTTCCATTTTGTTTGGGAATGTACCTCTGATTTGTATGTATTTGTTGAATAAAAGTGTTGTCTTTCATTTAATGGTAAATATTTGCGCATGGTGCCATAAACCTTTTTTGACAATATTAACTAAAACAGTACATGAGAGTAAAAAATTGCAGATTCATTACCAATAATAAAAGAACATAAAACTGTTCTTCATTACAAAAGAGATACTGGTTATACCATCAAAACACATTATTATCATGAACTGCCATAATTAACTGCTATAAGTTTCATTTTCATTGACTGGCTTCAAGGCTTATTTGCAGGAGTGGAGGTTGAATCTTTGTTAGCTTCAAGCTTTAAATACTTGCTATAAGCAGAATCAGCAGTACCGATGATATAATGAGAGCTTGTTGGAATGGTGCTTGAACCTTTTGGACCTTGAAGCTTTAAATACTGGGCATAATCAGGATCAACAGCACCAATGAGATACTCAGAGGTTGTAGAAGTGGTGGTTGAACCTTTTTGAGCTTGAAGATTTAAAAACTTGGCATAATCATCATTAACAGGACCAATGATATACTTAGACCTTGTAGATTTGCTTTCTGCAAATAAGGAAAAAGAGAGCATCAAAAAACAAAAAAAAAATATAGCTTCACAAACAGTTAAATGTTAACACAAAACAACCCTATATTAACCTTTTTTTAATTAAATACACCCAATTACATGGCAAAACAGAAATAACAATACCTTTTTTGTTTGTGGCCTTCATTGTGTGTGAAGTAACGTTATAGGATATGTAGGTTTAAGAGAAATTTTACAAGATTGATTATGTGTGTTTGTGTGTGTGTTTCATCGGTTTGGTGGGTATTATATGAGATGGGATTAAATGAGATGGAAATATGTGTGGTTGATGGGTTTGGTGGGTATTTAATGGGTTGGGTGGGTATTTAATGGGCTGGGTTGGGTGGCCTTCACACGGCTTTATCTGCTCACCAGTACTAAGTTCCTTATATATAACAGTAGTAAAATGTTAGTACTGGTAGTACAAAATTCCTTGTAACAGAATATGATTGAGTTAGGGAAGTTAAGAAACCATAACAGCAAGCATGAGAGGGCCAAGAACCAGATGTTGCAGTCGTGAAGAAGAGGACGTTCAAGAAGTTCAGTTTCCGTAGAGTTGATCTCAATGCTTTCCTTGACATGTCTACCGATGAGTTGGTCAAGATGTTCACTGCTCGTGCTCGCAGAAGGTTTCAGAGGGGGTTTGAAGAGGAAGCTAAACGTTAATCACTCGCTGGTGAGAAGCCTAACTTGTTGTAGACCCACTTGAGGAACATGATCATTGTCGCAGAAATGATCGGTAGCGTTGTTGGTGTTTAGAGTGGTAAGACCCTCAACCAAATTTAAATCAACCCTAAGATGATTGGACACTACCTTATTTGAGTTTTGTATCTCATACAAGCCTGTTAAGCATGGTAGACCCGGTATTGGAGCTACCCACTCTTCAAGGTTCATCCCATTGAAGTGAGGATGCTACTTGTTTTAAAGTATTATGCTTTTAAAGGATTATGCTACTAGTTTTAAAGGTTTACCCTTAGTATTTTGTCATTTCAGAAGGTTAAGATGCTACTTGTTCTAAAGGATTATGCTTTTTTTTTTCAAAAAACAAAATAAAAAAACCAACCCATAAGGCTATAGTTTGAGTTAGGGAAGTCAACAAACCAAAAGGCTGTAGTTTGACTTAATAAAGTCAAATTTTGCACTAACAGTATTAAATTTTTACTATTGTTAGATATAAAAAAACTTAATACTGGTGAGCCAATAAAGTCGTGTGAAGACCGGTGCAACCCAACCCAACCCATTACATACAATACATAGGTACATTCCCAAATAAAATGGAAATATAAATGTGTTCATATTTCCAAAAAATAATTGGGAACCGAAGAGTCCAAAAAAAGGCTGTAAAATTTAATACAGACTCTTCGTTTTCCCCATTATGTGTCTATATATTGGTTACTGCCACATTATGCAGCTTACCAATCTAATACTAGCAAACATCAAACAACTTAAAGTGTAAGTAAAATGTCAGGAACCAAGAGAGCCAGAGATGCTGTTGCAACAGACAACACAGAAGAAGAAAATAAGAAAGTAATGAAACGACCAAGGGAAGATCCAAAAGAGCCAGAGGTGCCTTCGTTGGAAAAAGGCTCGAAGGATAAGGATAAGAAGGAGGTGGATGAAGAAAAGGAGAAGGCTGCTCCTCCAAGCCCTGCTGAAGTTGAAAGATGCAGGCTTGCTGCAAAAAAGAGGGCCGATGAGCATTGGAAGGAGATCAATGCTGTTAAGAGATTAGAAGAAAGGGATAAAAAGAACAACACATATGTTATATGTAATGAAGAAGAGGAAGAAGAATGTTTAGAAACATTCTCGTATGATGAATTGTATAAGTCATATGAGTCCGATTAATTTAATCGTGTACTGGAAAAAGTTTGTTTAAAAATAATTTTATTGTTGATTTTGTGAGTTTCCTTTTTCTCAATTGCATGTTTTATTTATTTATTTATTTATATTTTTTTGCAAATAAAGTTTATGGTTATTTTCATGATGTACGTTTGACTTTCAATTTATGCACCCGTATGACCTTCAGTTTATGGTTATTTTCATGTGTATATCTAATACTGGTATTATTCACATTGTTGACCAAAAAATATGTTGACTTAAATAGTCAAATTCGTCTATTATTCCCAACTCAACACTATACTGCATATGCAATTGGTCAAATATAAATTGTAATAAGTTAATTTTACCCATGTTCAGTTTTGAAAATAAAAAGAGAGGTTTACAAGTGAATATTCAATAATGGGTCACTTAGTTGACTTTATTAAGTCAAAGTAGAGCCTTATGGTTTATTGAGTTCCCTGATTCAAACTACAGCCTTATGGTTTGTTTTTATTTTAAAGAACAATCGTTTAAAACAAGTTGCCTCTTAACTTTCTGAAATGACAAAATACTAACAGGGAACCAAATTAATAGTCTTTCATGAGAAACATACTTAAACCAGACAAAACCATCAAAATTTTTAACAAATTTATATTTCCATTTCGTTTGGGAATGTAGCTATGAATTGTACTTAATGGTTTGGTTTGGGTGGACTTTACACGTTTGGAAGGCTCACCAGTACTAACTTCCTTATATCTAACAGTAGTAAAACGTTAATACTGGTAGTACAAAAATTTTTCTACCCGTATTAATTAGTTAGTCCTGGTACTGTTGTTATCTTATCAGCAGTACATGGTTAGTCTACCATTCAACAGGTCAATTACAAATACCCAATAAACTAGTACAAAAGGGTAACAACATGTTTATTTAGGTTACAACAAGTTTATTCAATCATACTACCTCCTAAATCAACTAATACATTTTCTTTTTACCCTTCCCTTTTGGAAAAGGTTTGCCAATTGCTGGAGCAAATGGTTTGATACCATTGTCTTCACAGAACTGATCATTGGGAAGGCCTAGCACCTTTTCCCTTTCATCAAAAAGCTCTTTCTCAGTCTTTTTAGGATTTTTAAACTTCCTAGCATCACTCTTTTTGGTCACTGAACATGAATAACTGTAGGACCGAAAATACTAGATGATTCATGTGGTTCGGGAGGTCTAGGTTGATGATTAAAGATGAACTCCATATTTAGTTTTAGAGAGAGAAAGTAGAGAGAGGGTGAAGAAAATGGATAATATCAAGATGAATGAATGAATACACAATTTCCCACACCCCTCATGGAGAGTCATGAGGGGTATTTATAGGCTCTACACATTACAAGTTTGCCAAGTTAACATAAGTAGTCCCTAATGGCACAACTTGCTACATATCTAGTCCATTTCACGTATGTGACGTTATCTTTATAAAAGAGCGAGGCTAACAATCTCCCTCCAAGATATCGTCACACGTGAATGGTTACAATGAGACCTATAAATACATTAAAATGTAAAATTACAACAATAGTAAACTATGTTGATGTTGTTGAAGCGCAGAGTCTCTGTAGTCTAGATACTGAGGCAGACTTGAAGTTCTCTCTTCCGACAAACTCGGCGTATTTGATCTTTGGCACTGACGGCACAGATCTTTGTAGCTCTGAACTTCAACTGTAATGGTCTAGTTAGGTTATTACTCCCTCCTAACTAGTGAGCCTTTATTCTTTTTCCTGCTCCCTCCTGAACCGACAACTCTCTTTTCATCACGCAGCGGATAAAGTAGATTCATAAGTGTAGGCACATGGTTGTCGTTCAGGGAGCATCATGACAATATAACTCACATAACATTGCACAGAAGGTTGGTAATACGCTCCGATGTACACGTCATTAGTACTTCTTCGGTTCCAGTGTAAGCACAATTCCCTCGATCAACCAACGTACTAGAGATGAAGCACGACTTCTTTTGGCATGTTCTTCTCCCTCCTGATGGTTGCGATGTATCGAAATCATCATACTATTGTGTGTACATGCCAAAATTACCCGTACTTTACACTTCTGATGCAATATAGATAGACCGTGTAAGCATAATTTGTGAGTATATGTCGCATAAATATACTCTCAATACTATTCTCTCAAATCAACCTGTAATCGAACCTCCTTGTAATTCACCGGCTACTAGTAATGACCACATATGGAGATGACCCGCTATGACCAGCTTGAAAAAGAAGTAATCATCTCATCTTGTGACTTAATGCTTGTACGATAGATGTGACTTAATACCTATACTGAGCACTACATTGTAACTCCTTTAAGTATGAGGTTGCACGAAATATTCGCCACTTGAACAATCCACTACATCGTGTGACACTGAGTACTACAATGTAACTCCTTTAAGTGATAGTTTTACTGTGAGCACTACAACGTAACTCCTTACATCAGTAATAACTAGATTGTCAAGACTGAATTTTTTTTTTAATTTGCGCAGACAAGTTATTTTCAAAAGTCGTGCATCCAACCACCCCTAGACTTTGAGATAAATAAGTACACTTGATGAAATGTCACTTCAAAGTCAAATCAATAATACCGTACAATAACCCCGTAGTCATTTTGTTAAACGAAACAATTCTAGCCGTGAACAATGTATCCCCGTGAAAATCGTATACCAAAATACCACTCTATAACCAAATGTTATCAAAAAAAATTTGTATCTAAAGATAAATTTAGATAACATATAGCGTATTAGCAGCCAATATACCAACAAATGATATACACAGAAATCCAATTGCCCAATCCATTTGTATCATTTCAGCTCATAGGTCGAGTACACTAGCCCAAACCAATTAGTGATTCAACAGCCCAAAAGAAATTGTCTTAAACTGATCCAAGCTAAATTGCGGTATATAAAAAACTGTCATATACCCTAAGAATCTCATTTCACTAACCCTACACATATTTTATCCGCCCCCTTTTTTTTTTTTTTTTTTTTTTTTAATATGCTCCTCAGCCACAAAATACCAAACGCAGCAAATATATATAATCTTCATCTTATATTAAATCTTGACAAAGCTCTTCACCTTCTTTTTTCTTTTCGTAACATGTTATATTGGACTGAAGATGTTGGACAGAGGTATAAGAGTTATGGTAAGATGGTTCGTGGTCGTGGTCTCTTCTTTTCTTCTCGAAAGAATTCTAAAGATTTCGAAAATTTGCATTTTGTGATTTCGAAAGTTTTAACAAAAATTTCGAAACTATGGAACCTTGTGTTTGCGATATTTGGAAATCTTATATCGAGAAAACTTTGCATCTTTTTATCGAGAATACAAGTTGTCGAGAACCTGAACTTTGTCGAGAATACTTATATATCGAGAACCAGATTTTCGATACTTAAATTTATCGAGAACTTGGTTATCGAGAAAACATGGTAAAGTGTTCTCGAAAACCACTAGAGTTCTCAAAAAACAGTACATATCGAGATTTCTTATACAAGAAATCCGATTTTTCCAGCGATGATAACCCAGGTTCCGATGAGTATTCCGATGTGTTTCCGACCATGTTATGACCCTTTTTGACCACTATAATCACGGTAATGGAACAAAGTCTTGAAAGTGATATATTAGTTCACAAATATCTGTTTTTTTTTTTGACACAAAAAACAGTATGTTGGAATCTTTAACATAAGAGCATGACTTTTTTGACCATATTGATACAACATAAACTTGTATAAACTGCTTACAACACAAAAGTAGGAAAAAAAATTTCCGACTATAAAAAATGTTATAAAAACAGCTTAAAACAAGGGTTCGAATCACAATAAATCATCAAAAAGAACACCATGAGCTCCGATACCAATTGTAGGACCGAAAATACTAGATGATTCATGTGGTTCGGGAGGTCTAGGTTGATGATTAAAGATGAACTCCATATTTAGTTTTAGAGAGAGAAAGTAGAGAGAGGGTGAAGAAAATGGATAATATCAAGATGAATGAATGAATACACAATTTCCCACACCCCTCATGGAGAGTCATGAGGGGTATTTATAGGCTCTACACATTACAAGTTTGCCAAGTTAACATAAGTAGTCCCTAATGGCACAACTTGCTACATATCTAGTCCATTTCACGTATGTGACGTTATCTTTATAAAAGAGCGAGGCTAACAATAACCATTTGGAAAATAGCCTTCCCAGCTGTTGGTGGAAGTTGAGTCAGTCCAGTTGTTGATGGAGCTTGTGTCACTGCTGTTAATGTAAATGATTTCTACAAAAAAGTTAAGAAAACCATTAGAATAAAAAAAAAAGTATGTTATAAATGAAAAGGAGGAGTATGTTGCAATTGAGGGTGTGTTTGAAACAACCTTTTATTCTTGGAACTCATTATTTTAGCAGCTAGAATTGGTTGGTGGGAGATTGGATGGTGTCTTTGGTTTTTATAGAGGAAAACTTATGCTTGTTTAGTGTTTAAAAAATGCAAAAGTATTCACGTGACGGTAAAGAAAAAAATAGTGTTTGGCGCCCTATGAGAAGTCATGACATGTCTTACTTTTATCATGTGTGCAGACATGAGAAGAAAATAGTGTTTCCATATCCAAGGCCAAAAAGTCATTTCCAAACACAAAATGCCACCACATTCAATTGATGTGAGTATTTAATACTCCTTAACCTACCTCACACAATGAAATTCAAACGGGTGTATTTGAAAATAGAAAAATATGGCACAACCTTTAGAGTAAAGTAAATGATCCTACCAACTTGGATAGTCAAGTAAAGTCTCATCTGATTCTAATTTTATCAAAACCAAAGATATGGCACAACCTGCAAGTCCAAATTTAAAGAGAAAGATAAGTGGTGGTTTTATAGGTCTGGGTGTTCAAACTGGTAATGATCCACAGGTACAGGTGTTGGATGAAAGATGCTTTATCTGTTGTATGGATGTTAAGTGTTGGAGGCATGCACACACAGGTGGAAGTCTTGTTGTAGTAACTAAAGCTGCTGGTGCTGAGGCACATAAAGTAAGTGGTGGTGTTATAGGTCTGGGAATTAGAACTGGGGAAATGCAGGGGGTATTGAAGAAGAAGCAAGTGTAGATGCAACGCAATCAACCCAAGCAAAAAAGAAGAAAAAAACAAAGCCAAGAAACTTGATTACAAAACAACAACAATTTTGAATAACTATGTTGTATTAGATCACTGTCATGGTTTTGGGCATGTCCAAGCCACACTTCTATGTTTTTGCATATTTGCATTTTCATGTTTCGTCTGTGTATTACGGTTTGATTAATGTGATGTTCATGTTTATGTTTCTGATATATATCAAACACACTAAAAAACTTAAAGCATATATGAACACATTATTCATTGAAAAACTGAATCATAACACCCATTACATTCATTAACCATAACATGGTAATGTGTACAAAAGAAACCCATCACCAATCTCCAACAACCAAGAACCTCATGGATATTTCTTTCTCACAACAAATTCAATCTTCTTAAACATCTTGTCCTTGACTTGCCTGGCCATCATCAATAGTGCATTCGCCCTACGCTTATCAATTGTCTGTAGTCTCTGAAGCTTCTTTGTATTGCTCCTTGCAATTCTTGCACGTGAATAGTTTCGAAGTCCAACAATCAGCTCCCCCTATGTCCGACCCTTTCAGTAATTTTTTTGGACTTGTTCTCCAAATCATGTGCTTGCTGCAAGTATTCAAGAATCTCTGTGTGGTAAGGGCCAAGCATTAGTTCAGTTAGCACATACGAGTTACAAAGAACCTTTAGATCAATATCACATTCAGAGTTGTTCATGCTTAAGGAAATAGGGAGCTATGTTTTGCAAGTTTTGACTTGCAACAAATGAGGTAGGTAACTATTAAATATGAGTAATAAATGGCACACAAATAAACCAACCCATTAAGCTAAGGCTAGTAGCAGTGGTGACCATGGTCACACAAATAAAATGTTACAATTTAAACATTGCATATATAATTAGGATTTTAAAAAGTACATAAATTTAAAACATTGCATAAGTGTAACATAAAAAATACATAAAATTCAGTTGTAATCCGGGTGATCCCAGGTCTGAGAGTTGTCGTACAGGTAACCGTCGTCGTAAGTAGCAATGATCGCAAACTTATCGGCTTCTAACTGAGCTTCCAACCTGCTAAGCTCCCGGTCCTTTTCTTCGTTCCAGCCCTCATCATCAGTTGCCACCACTTTTTCTTCAAAGCTTAGCTGAAAGTGCTCCAGATCAGGTTGTTGCTCAACAACTCTCGGTGCAACAGATGAAGTAGATGCACCAGCATCACATGCTGCCACATTTTCCACATAACTCCAACGGATCTTGTTAGAGATTTGCGACTGTATTTGAGAAACACAACCCCACAGCGAGTCAGCAATGGCACCGCCCTTGCAATACACCACAAGACATCGGAAGAGTATCAACAATACACCACAAGACATTAATCAAACAAATAGGAATGCAATTTCCATGACATCCAAAACCACATATCATCATACATAATAACCATCATCCATACACATAGCGATCAAGACGTCGTTCCAACTACAAAGACATAAAGGATACTAATCGTTCCAAAACGAGACGAGTAACAACTGAAATACATCAAAGATAAGATAACTAGCCTTTCTAACCAAGCACTCCTTGGTTCAGAAAGCAACATGACAATATAATCCAACTATCTAGCCACTATGCTGGCGTAGACTCCTCAGCTCCGCTCTCAAACCATCCAACTCTCTCTATAACGATCCCAACTCGACCCTGTGAGTATCACTATGTCTCTTGAGGTCTGCTACCTCCTTCTCCAACTCCGTGTTCCTCTGCCACAGCTTGCGATCTGCCTCGAGAGCCGTGATGAAACCTCTCTACAGACTCTCTATCTGCTCATGTATCTCCATCATACCCCTCCTAATCTCTGTAGTCCTCCTCTCAGCAGTAACCAAATCAACCCTCAACTCTCCAATAAACTCAACAGTCACTCTACCAATCCGATCAGACATCTGCGAGATCCTCTCGCCCTATGCAGTAAGTCGAGTCCAAATCCTACCAGTCTCACCCAAATCTGCAGGCTCAGCAGATATCTCAAATGACGCATCTGACGCCACGGGACTACCAGGTGGTGAATTAAATAAAAATGGGTGATCAGGTGAAACCGGCTCCAACGGATGTATCGGAGAATCAGGCTCCTCAGCATGAGCTGAATGTGCTGGTGAACCATCATCATCAGGTATCTCCTCCTCCTGAGGATCATCCTCCTCCTCACCCTCCTGTGGGTCATCATCCCCCTACTCAGCCTCCTGAGGGAGCCTCCTCCTCACCCTTGTACTCCTCCTCCTCATCTGAGGGGTACTTCATCAATCATCGTCTCCGAACAGGTGAACCATGTGGTGATAGGGTAGGTGATCTAGGACGACGACGGAATGATGCGGGTGGTGCATCTGACAGAAGAGCGTGAGCATCAAAATGCATGGGTGGTGACGAAGGGCGCACAGATATGCATTCCGTAGCTCGGTGGGCAAAACATGGAGCCACACGAGCCAAAGCCTGATGAAGTGTATGCTGTCTCGAAGTATCAGGAAGCCCTAAAAAAGATGAGGGTCCCTGAGAAGTAGATGAAGCAGGTAGTGCAGAAGTAACTGCTGTCGGTGATGAACTAGCTGGATGCATGGCAATCCCGTAAGGATCATCAGGAGCCATGGTGATCTGTGCTGGGTGGAATGGATCGGCTAGAAGATCCTCAGAAATATCGAATGTATGGGAGGCCATAGTTTGTGACAACGGCGTAGGGTAGGTGTAAGTGTTTCAAAACAACTAAACCGCGAACTCAAAATACCGTATCCAATCATCATAAAATCCCAATCATATAATTCCAAGAAAGATTTTCAAATACCGCATTACTAAAACATTTATAAAACAAATAAGCCATATAATTCCCCAAAACGCCATCATATCGCATAATCAATATATCCAAAATTCTCAAATCATCTCAAAGTCTCATATCTAATCATTATCTCATAATACCTCAATAAAATCGAAGATGCTTCGGCTTGGCGGGCTGGCGGGCATTGGTCGAGGATCGTTTTCTATAAAAATTGGTTATAGTTTAGGTGTTTATTACCTAGTTCTCTATAACCTTGGCTCTGATACCAATCTATAACACCCCCAAAATTTGGTACAGCGGAAGACTAATCAAGCTTTCGGGGTGCTACGTGGATTGGTATCCATCACAAGTCATAAAAGAACGAGATAAAGTAAATGTAAATAAAATACATCCAAACGAGGTTTTAAAAGTTTACATTCATCCCAAATTTATCCAAAGAAAGGCCCAAAAGAAATAAACGTAGGTCCACAAATACATATCAGAGTTTGAGAAAAATAGATCCTTAAACCGCATTGCCAAGCCAAGCCTCCAATCCAAGCATCCAAAATCATTACTTAATTACCTGAGAAAACGCGCTAAAAGTCAGCTTTCGCTGGTGAGATCATAGGTTTAAATTCTTAATTCAATCAAGTGGACATATACGCAAAACGCTTGCTAGCTAGACTAGGCCTCAAATCACTAAACCAAACCTATAGGTGCACACATTATAGTCCAAAACCAAATCAAATCAATATGCATTTGCAAGGATGCGACATGCCCAACATTCGTAAGGATACGACATGTTCATACATTCGTAAGGATACGAAATGCGCCATAATCTACCTAGTTCTATAAGCATAGCAAGTTTTAAACAAAAAGCAATAAAAGTCCACATAAAACAATTTGCAGGTTTCTCACCCCAAGTATTGAAAACAAAGTTGAAGAGTAAAAGTGGGGCTATGACTCACCTCAAGTCCAGATATCAGCACAAAGAAACTGGTAGAATCAAGATGTATCACAACTCAAAAGACAGCAACTACGGACTCGGCACTTCCTAACAATATAAACTCTTTTCAGAACATTTCCTCAAAATTAAATATTCCCAATCCCGAACGTATTCATTTTTACTTTCCAAAAATCTATTTCTCGTATTATTCGCGTATTAGTATGGCGTTTGGTATCCATGCGGGTGGGAGGTCGACACAACTCAAACCAAGAAATCACAACGAAAAGAAATAATAATAACAACCTACGGGTCTAATATTAGCCCAATATATTATTTAAATAAATCATCAAAGTTTATCAAATCCGTCGATTTGATACTCTTCCATAGCTTATTTACCTAATATATTAATCCAAGATCATACCCAAAACCTAAGTCACATAGCACGTATAATACTACATGGTAAGTATCTAAGTTTAATAAGTTCCCTAAAATATATCATCAAACTTACCAAATTCGTCAATTCGGTAAACCTCACGAGATATTTAGTAGCTCATTATTCCCGTACACATACCACAACCTATGGGAGTCGTAGGATACAATACACATTAATATACCTATTTTATATAACTAAATAAGTCCTATTTAATCCGTCGATCAAATAAGTTTCGTAGTTATAGAAAATGAATATATTAACGTCACATATCCGTGACAAGCACAAAAGTCATAAAATGAATAATATGGCCCACTTGGACTCAAGTGACCTCGACCTCGTGTAACTCGTAAGTTTCCCTTTTTATCTCCCAAAAAGCATTTCATTTCGTATAAAATCCAACATTATAATTATATCGTTATTTATAATTTGTTTGTTTATAATAACGTTCCCGACATTTATTATACTATTTTCATAGTATAATATTTATCGTCACATTATTATGTTATTACTCGTGATCAATTTTATTCGTAATATACGCACTTGTATAAATATATACACGTTTTCACATTTATATATTTATTTAAATGTTTATATTATTAATATAATTATTACGAGTTGTTATTATTAGGTTTGATTATTATTAATGTCGAGTTATATAAGATGGTTCACATGTCCGAGTCATCACCCTCGACTCATTGTCCCAATCCAAGTGTTAAGGCATTTTGCCGAAATCAATCGTTGACTAGAAAGTCAACGTGACTTTGACTCGCACAACCAAAAGTCCAAAGTAATAATATTAATCACATCCAAAAGTAATCCATCTCCGTCATCAAGTCACATAATCACATGCTACAACAATAAGATCCGTCTACGGCACCTTTCTAACCTATCTCCATCAATCTAAGATAACCGTCTCACAATCGGTTCCCATATCACTTCGTCAACAACTCCACAATATCCAAAAGTAACCCATTGTCGAGATCACAAAAGGTCTCGACTTATCCAAATGCATCGGCCGAAAACAAAATATCACAACAATAATAATAATGACAATAATAACAACAAAATGAAACATAACAAGAAGTCATCAAGATTCACGTAATCCGGGTTGGTTTACCAAGCCGAACCCGAGCCGAGAGACCCATTTGGGTCTCGGCTAAACCACATGTCACAAGGACTCGAACCCAAGACCTATTTGGTCTCGGATTAGGCTCACCCGAGCTCACACAAATCTGCCAAATGGACCCCATGGGTCGCGGCAACATCAAACAACAACAACAAGCATCAAATCAATCCAAACAAGCCAAGAATCAAATCAAGCGGACCAAGGGTCTCGCTAGACCCTCAAACGAGCCAAAAACATCATCACACCGAGACCATTGGGTCTCGGTTGAGCTCTATCGAGCCAAAAACAAAACCAAATGCATCCAAACATTCAAATTCGAGCACCAATCAAATGAGAGTCGACACCCATGGATACCATTTTATCTTAAAATCAAAACCCATTTTCATCTCAAATTTTAACACCCAAATATCAAGATTAAATCTGGGTTTGACTCGAATTAGTCAAACCCAAAGCGTAATCCGTGATTTCTCACCTTCCAATCGAATGGAAACCAAGAAAATTAATGGTGTAGTGGTGTGAGGTGTTTGTAGGTGGCGGTATCAAGAAAATGGAGGGGAGGGGTGTTTGTTTTGGCACGTGTTTCACACCACAAGAACAAGAAAATGATGGGGAGTATTTTGGTGGTGGTGTTGTTGTGTGAAGGTTGGCGGCGGTGGTGGTTCGTGGGTGGCAGCCGGCGGCTAGCAAAAGGGAGGATAAGGATGTGTTTGTGTTTGATTATTATGAGAGTTAGGCTTAGGGGAAAGGGTTATATACTCGAATTTTACACATTGGTCCCTTATTGATGGATCTAAAACACCTTGATCTGTGTTAGAATGATACTTTGAGTTATATCACTAGGTATGCAAAATCTACGTAGTAATACTTAGAAGTTTGTATGTGAATGAAACAGTTGTATATGAATGAGAATAATGTATGTATCAAATGGTTAGCTCCAATATTATTAATAATAATAATACGAGTGATCTTTATATCACTAGGGTTACAACCTTGAAGCTCTAAGAAAAACGTATGTCTAACCTTAACCTAGGACCTCCTTTTATAGCACAATGAGTCTTCTTCTACAAGACACGTATAATGATAATAGAATAAGATATACACAAGATCTATTCTATATTTATCTCTACAAGTTTCCTAGCAGTTATCCTAACAACAGTGGTAATAATATGTACTAGCAGTGATAATGAGTTTCCACTGCTAGTGCATTCTTCAGCAGTTGTAATCTTCATACTAGCCGTGGTAACAGTTAATATAATTCCCAACAATCCTCCCCTAAACTTATGATTACCATGTAAATCAATAAGTTTCAAGTAGTCAGCATATGTGAGGATATGGGAATTCTTCCAAACACTTATCTTCTTTTTCTTAACTCCTTATCAGCCCTCACACTTTGATCATAAATTCTCTGTAACAAATCTTCTATGACTTCACTTCTTTCCCAACATCTGAGCTTAACTGACATCATAACAGTGAGAACTCCTGCTCTCAATGGATATTCCTTCTCAGCTAACATAAACACATCAACTCCATCTTGAGTAGAAACATGATGTATATCACTTGAATCATAGAATTTCCACAGAGTATTCATATTATGAGCTTCAAATCTCCAATATCTATCACTAGGGTCAGGTTCATATAATCTTATAAAATGAACCCACAACTCTTGAGCTTTGACATCAACAAGTTCATCTTTCTTGAACTGATCTTGAATAATCATCCACAAAGTATCCAAATCTTCTCTATCACAATATCTAACAACATCTTCAAAATCTCTGCAAATACTTGTGACATTACCAGTTCTGATAATCTTCCATGCTACACCAAAATCATCAGAATAGATTTCCCAACCAACTACTGGATATCTTGCTTGTAAAGGTTCTACATTTAGCACATCAGTTTCAATAAACACCATATTTGTAACTTGTTCTTTAGTCAACTTACTGACACCTTCTTTTGCTTGAGATAACTCCTGAGTCTTCAATTTCTTAGCATCTTTGGATTCAAGAATCACTCCTGACCTTTTTGACTTCATAAATTTAGGTTCTTTATCCATAGGGATGAAATGACTATTGTGGAAGGATTCTGTTTGATTGTGCAAACACTTGGGATGTTAATCTCAGTAATGTGTTTAGGATATTTATGAATGAATGTGAGTTAGCACGCGGAATTTACTAAAACACACTAAAGGAACAAAGGTGGTGAATAAGTAAATGAGAGTGAATACAACATGAATAACACAAAATGATTCAATATTATTGATGAAATAATACGGGTGATCTAAACTATCACCAGGATTACAAGTGTAACCTTGAATCTTTGATACGTGAAAGAGTTTAAAGATGGAAGTTATGCATGGAAAACTATGGAAAAGGTGTCTTAGAAGTGTGTCTAAGAAGGTGACTTAAGGGTTCCTTTTTATAGTATAAGGAGCCCTTATTACAAGTGGTCAAGTTGCTTAATATAATATATTAGAGACTTATCTTATCCTAAAATTACACCTTTCAAGGTAAAACACTCCATTATATCTACTGAGACTTCTGTACTACTTCTACTTAACGTATAACTTTGTACAAAGACTAATAATACAACTAAATATCTCTAAATAAAATATAACAACTTGTCGTGAATACTGGCAGGACCTTCTTTAACTAGCAGTACCTTCTTACCCAGAAGGTACTGTTAGTATATCTTCAACATCAGCAAAACTGAAGAGGCAGGCTTAACTATCAACTAGCAGGCTCTTCTGGCAGACTCTTTACTTTGTGCATTTTATTCCCAACAATCCTCCCCTAAACTTGTTATTCCCATTTAAAATAATCAAGTTTCTTGTGAATAAAATTTATACCTTGAGGATTTGAGGGAACTCTTCCAAAAACCTTATCTCTTTCTCCTTAGGCTTTCATACTGATCAAATATGCTCTCTTTCAATCTTTTGACTGCATCAGTTTCTTCTTCACACAAAAGCTTATTGGAGAGCAAGACTGATAATACTTCATAGCTTAAAGGATACTGCTTCTCACCTAGCATAAAGAGCTCTATTCCACTCTGAGTGGAAAGATGATGAACATGACTCATGCTAAAGTATTCCCATGTAACAGATAAATTATAGTAAGGAAATTTCCAATGAGTATCAGTAGGTTTTGGATCATACAATCTGCTGAACTCAACCCATAGCTCTTGCTCCTTTGCATCTGGCTTATACTTGGTTTTCAGCTTCTCTTGAACTAATACCCATAATTCATCTAAATCCATTCTGCTACATGCTCTAAGTAGATTTTCAAAGTTCTTGAAAATCTCAACCTTATTTCCAACTCTTGTTATCTTCCATGCTTTGCCAAACTTGTCATTGTAGATTTCCCAATCTATGACTGGATGCCTTGCATGTAAAGGTTCAGCAAAAATAGCTTGTGGAACATGGACAACCATTTCTCTTGATTGAACAGGAGGCAAGTCTGCTGTTTGTTCCTTCTGATCATCTTTTCTCCCTTTGGAAGGTCTTTCTTGTGTATCTATAAGAAAACTGGTTTTGTTTCTTCTGTAAGCTTCTAAGTATAGAATCTTCAATTCATCAAAAGATTTACCCTTGAGTTGATGATCTTTCATGTTCACCTCTCTTTTCAGATATATCTTGAAGAACTTCTTCTGATCAGCTTCAGAATGTGGCATTTTAAATCCTTTCTTCTGATTCTTCTGAATCTGCTGATAGACATCATCCAATGCCTTTTGATTGTATTTCTTGGTGATGAAATCATTGAGCTTGATTGTCATCTCATCTGAGCTAAGAGACTCATCACATACCAGAGTGTAAGCTTCACCTCTTACAATTGGATCAATGGAAATGATGTATTGCAGCTGAGCATCAAATTTTTCTTGCAGCATTCTTGATTCTTCTTCAGCCCCCATAACTTCTTCTTCATGAAGTTGTTTGGATAACCTTTCATCTACAGCCAATTGTGCTTGCTCTTTCTGCTTCATCTTTTTAGGCTTTGGTTCATCTTCAACCACAATTTTCTTGCCCTTGTCTTTTGGTGATGATACTGGACTTGGAGCAGCAGATTGTTCATCAGAAACAAGAAACCTCCCCTGAGGCTGTGATCCTCTCTTTCTTTTGTAAGACACTTGATCAGAACCTTTTAAATTCATAGCTAATAGCCTCTGAATCCCAGCAGGCTCTTGCTCTGCTTCAGCAGTATGTTGTTCTGTTTCAGCAGTATCTTTCAAGCTAACAGGCTCTTTTTCTTGAGTAGAAGGCTCTGTTTCTTGAATACCAGGCTCTTCATCAAACACTTGAGTTCCTTCATGAAACTGAAATTGAATCTCTTCTTCATTTTTAGAACTACCCATCCTCCCCTTTTTGGAAGAGAGACCCAAACCCTCTGCATCTGAACTTGAGGAACTAGAAACAACCAACTGAGATGTTCTTTTACCCTTCAACAATATCACCTTCAACTCTAATTTCTCAACCCTCTTAACTAACTTGGTGTTGATCTCTGTAAAATGTTTGTTTTGACTTTCAAGAGTAGTTTGCAAGTGCTGCACTTGCTCCTTTAATTCCCTGACAGTCTGAGCATCTACACTTTGTTGTGGAGGAGATTGTGGTGGTGAGTTATGATGTGATAATGATGGTGATGTTGCAGATGGTGTTTGTGTTGTTTGATGAGATGGTAATGGTACTGGTGATGGTGGTGTGGCTGATGGTACTGTTGATGAGTGGGATGGTACTTGTGATGGATGTGGTGATGGATGATCAGATGATGTGGATGGTTCTTCAGAATGTTGTGGTAACATTTCCTCAAAAAGTGGTACTTCTTCTCCTTGAAAACCAATTTTCATATTTGAAAACACCTTGTGTGTAAGTTTGGGAGTCTTAAAAGGTTTGTTTGGGGGAAGTAACAAATGTTTGGATTTGTTGATGAGGCACTGAATGAACTTTGGGTACATCAAAAACTTTGTTTCACTGTCCACATTTTTAACCAATCCTTCAAAAATATATTTTGAAAAGTTGAATTTCTTGCTTGTTGCCAGGCAAATGAGAGCTGCAGCCATGTTACCACTAAATTGCTCCCATGAGGTTTTCTTTTGGCTTAAACAATGAAGGATGGTATGAATCAAAAATCTCCATTGAGGGGTAAAATGCTTTTTAAGAAATGTAAGCTTTGTAGAAGTTACATTATACGCCATTTTTGTCAAATTTTCAAAGATTTTAGTATCAGGTAGTTGACTAATGCCATCTGAATCATCCAAACGAAGATGTCTTCTAATGGATGACTCGGTAAAAGTCAAGGTTCTACCATCCACTTTGACCATTAACTCTTGAATCCCATCCCTAAGAGTGTTAACTTTAGCAGTTTGCCAAAATTGTGAAATTTGAGATTCAAAAATAGTGGGACTCACGAGTAAAGCAAACCTGACATAAGAATTTGTAGAAAACTAAAAGGGGGGGTTGAATAGTTTTGCGTCTTTTTCGTTTCAATAAAAGTTTGCTTTCAAGTAATTAATGATAGTTTGTAAGAACCCTTTAAAGCTAAAGTATAGATACAAATTAATTCACATATGTCACATAAATACTTCTTATTTAAAGTGTTAAATAGAAATTATAATTTCATATATCTCACTTAAATATAAGTTTGTATTTATATGTGTATATGTGTTTTAATGATTGTATATACTTTAATTTACTAATGTATAATTAATGTTTTGAATGGAACCTAGTTTGATCTTTATGTGAAACCAATATATGCACAACACACAATAATAATAATATATGAGAAGGCAAGTAAGTAAACAAGTAAAGAATGAGGGATGGAAAGATCAAACCGAGAGACAAAGGATTTATAGTGGTTCGGCTACAAGGACACCTTCCTTGCCCTACTCCACTCCCCGAGCACCGAACTCGAGAGTTTTCTTCACTAAGTCAATAACCTCCCTTGTGGCGGAGAAAACCGTACACACCAAATGCTTACACCAATTAACGACACAAAGCAAGGTGTCGAGTTCTAATCGTAGCTAGAACCAATCTCACACCAAGTAACACACCACAATTTCTTCACACCTTTGACTTCTTCAATAAGTCTTCACACCACTAGTATCTTCACGCCTTCACAAAATTCTTCACAACTTCAATGTCTTGCAACTTCACAACTTCAAAGCACCTATGTCTTCACAACTTCCAAGCATCTATATCTTCACAACTTCAATCAACTAGTGTCTTCAAGTCTCCTCCACTTGAAAGCTTCACTTTCTTTACTACTAGTCCCTATTGCCACTTACTCCTATCTTCACTATTATCCAACACCACTTCTTCAATTCAACTTCCACTACACACTTACAATAATTCTAGATTCTACAACTAAATCTAGCAAACTAATACATACACCTTATTCACCAAAGTATGAAAGATCAACAAGATGAAATAACCAAACAACTTAGATAGCAAGATGATACTAAGTTGCAATACTTCTAGTAGAAGTATTCTTCTCTTTGCACTTGAGTGTTGAGGCTTGAATCACTTTGAAACAAAGATCAAAGTATATAAGATCAAAGGATTTTTAGAAGATGAAAAGGGATGTTTAGATCAGAAAGTTTTAGTGCAAAAAGGTGAGGAAAAAATCCAGGTTTAAGGTGGTATTTATAGGCAACAGATTCTGACAGAGGAGCGTGGCCGATCCCCTTAAATCATGGCCGGCCCCCTTAAAATTAAGGGGACCGCCCTTTATAATTAAGGGGGCCGCCCAGCTGAAACGGCCAGATTCTTTGTCTTTAAGTGGGGAAAGTTTATTTGGTGAAAAACTAACTGATTTTGGTTAAAATTTTGAATTCATATATTTAGTATGAATAAAACATTTTTCTTTATTACCAAAAGTGTTTTTCAAAAATATATAATATGTTTATATAATTAAATAAACTTTGTAATACTTAATTAAACTTTCCTTTGATCTTATAATGCTTTAAACACTATGTTCATTCATACCTTAAGTGATTAGATGGTGAAAGTGATTATTAACTACTAAATACTTGTTTACGTCATTATCTTTGATTTAATGTGTTTTCGTTTTGTGATTATCAAAACATAGAGATATCGAAAGATATGAATAACGTTTTTAGTCGTTTATTTATATCAACAAAATTGTTTAGAAAATCCACTGCTTGATGAAAAGTTTCATTGTCATCAGACTTTTCCAAAAATGCTAATTGGTTGTGACGTTTGACAAAACTTAGACGAGCCATGGTGAAAGGTTTGATGAAAATTTTGATTTCGATGGTGGGATTTTATTGTTGTACTAGTAGAAGATGAAAGGTGAGTGTGAATTATGATAGGGATTGATTATGAGAAAAATGACTTTTGACCGACTATAAAAGATATGAATAAGTAATTGAAGAGGCGGTCAAAAAGATCTTTTGTTATAATAACTATATCCTTAATTCGAGGAAAACATGAGAAATTCACAAAAATACCCTTTAAAAACAACGGCTATATTTTAACCTGACAGACTCAACGGCTATGTAGCAGTACCATTTACTCTACCAGTACTAAATTTTGAACTACCAGTACCTTGTTTTTGAAATAAAACTTGGCAGTCTCTTTGAAATTTTAGAAAATATCCCTTATAGTTTTTAGCAAACTATCAGCTATCAACGGATTTGATAAGTCTTTACCAAGAGCCGTTTGCTTTGGACTAGTCAGTTCGTTAAGTTTTTGAAACTGGGTGAACTGATTACCTTATAGTTTTTAGCAAACTATCAGCTATCAACGGATTTGAGAAGTCTTTACCAAGAGCCGTTTGCTTTGGACTAGCCAGCTCTTAAGTTTTGTAAAACTTGGTGAACTGATTACCATTTCCATATCCTGATTGTGTTAGCAAGCTTGAGTAACCAGAAATGGTTAGTTGTAAACCAAAAGAACAGAGTGCAAAGCACTTGTTTTATAGCATTGTTAACATTTGAACATCAAGATGAGCAAAAACAGAGCAAACTTTGAACTAACAGTACCAATTTTGTACTGATAGTACCTTATGACTAACTAGCAGTACCATGTTTAGAGGCCAAAACTTGTTTATTTATATACAAAACATATGTTTTTCAAAGATTTATCATACCAATACCTGCTATCAGGTATTTAAACATACCTAAATCAAAAGCTTAGGTGAGAAGGTCTGCAAAATTATTTTCAGAATCAATTTTGACAACTTGTATTAACCTTTTCTCATTGCAATCTCTTATGAAATGGTGTCTGATTTCAATGTGTTTTGTTTTTGAATGTTGAACTTGATTTTTAATGATACAAATAGTACTGCTGTTGTCAATGTAAATAATGGTGTTAAGAAAATTGTACCCATAGTCAAGCAATTGATTCTGGATCCAAAGAAGTTGGCCACAACAACTTGCACTTGCAACATATTCTGCTTCAGTTGTAGAGTTGGCCACCATTGTTTGCTTCTTGCATTGCCATGATATGAGTCTGCAGCCAAGAAATTGACATCCACCAGTTATGGATTTTCTGTCTAAGGTTGCACCAGCATAGTCACTATCTGAGTAAGCTACCAAATCAAAAGATGATTCCCTTGGATACCATAGACCCAACTTAGGTTGACCCTTGAGGTATCTGAAGATCCTCTTGACTGCTGTGAGATGA
Organism: Artemisia argyi; assembly: GCA_030686995.1. Classification (NCBI taxonomy): domain Eukaryota; kingdom Viridiplantae; phylum Streptophyta; class Magnoliopsida; order Asterales; family Asteraceae; genus Artemisia; species Artemisia argyi. Next base: position 170,485,859 of record CM060703.1, read on the forward strand.
GAAACTTTTGGATTTACTTGAAACCTTGCACATACACACACTGAGAACATGATATCTGGTCTTGATGATGTAAGGTACATTAGGGACCCAATCATTGATCTGTAGTTGTGCACATCAACATCTTCACCCTCAGCATCTTTGTGTAACCCCTTTTCTGGATCCATTGGTGTACTTGCAACCTTTGAATCTGCAAACCCAAATTTTCTTAGGATCTCTGCTACATACTTATCTTGGCTGATAAATATGCCTTCATTAGATTGTTTCACTTGGAGACCCAAAAAGAAAGTAAGTTCCCCCATGGAACTCATTTCAAACTTACTATGCATAAGTTTTTCAAACTCCACACACAATTCCTGATTTGTGGATCCAAAGATAATGTCATCAACATAAATCTGCACCAGCAAGATGTCTTTCTTGGTTCTTTTGATGAACAAAGTTGGATCAGTCTTGCCTCTTTGAAATCCATTTTCCAATAAATAGAAAGCCAATGTTTCATACCATGCTCTAGGAGCTTGGTGTAGACCATAAAGAGCTTTGGTAACCTTGTACACCTTGTCTGGATATTCTGCATCAATGAAGCCTGGAGGTTGAGAAACATGCACCTCTTCTTCAATAGTACCATATAAAAAGGCACTTTTGACATCCATTTGGTAGACAGTGAATCCTATGAAAGAAGCTTAGGCCAAGAATAGCCTAATTGCTTCAATTCTTGCAACTGGAGCAAAAACTTCTTCATAATCCACTCCTTCTTCTTGAGTATACCCTTGGGCCACCAATATGGCTTTGTTTTTTATCACTATTCCCCTTTCATCTTTCTTATTTCTGAAAACCCATTTGGTTCTAATTGCCCTGTAACCTTTGGGCAAATCAACTAGTACCCAAACCTTCTGCAGTTTGAATTGAAGCAACTCTTCTTGCATTGCTTCAACCCAGCTTGAATCATCTAAGGCTTTTGTAATGTTTTTGGGTTCTACTTGTGAGAGAAAGCATGAAAACAGGCATATGTGGGCAACTTCATGGTTCTTTTCTTCATACACAGCTAGGACAAACCCATCTTTGTCTGAAGATAAGACTTGAGTTCTTGTTTTAACACCAGAATCAATGCTACCAATCACATTATCAATGGAGTGATCTTTGAGAATTCTTGTGTTGTGTGTTGTAGGAACATCATAGGAAATTGGAAGGTTTCCAATCCCTACATCTTCTGGTAAGGAATCATCTGATAGAACATTTAATGTTTCAGCAGGACCAATTTGTGAACTGGCAGTACCATCTGTTGAACTGGCAGTACCATCTGTTGAACTGGCAGTACCATCTTGTGAATTGGCAGTACCATTTTCATTTTCAGAATTTTGTTGATTCCCTTGATCTTGAGTTCCATGATCATCTTCAACACCTTCATTTGTAGTATTTGAAGGCTCTCCATGACTTGAAGATGAATCCAATCCTGTCCAAATTGGCATCAAGATATAATCTTGAACCTCAGATGTTTCAACATTGTCTTCAAGACCTGCATTATCATTAGTATTTGTACCTGTGACAGGTACATAATTCATAGATTCTAAAAGCTTATCAATGTCAAAACACCAATCTGGTCCAGTGCCTGCAACATTTGGTAGTTTTTCTTGAAACTCTATGTGCAGGTTTTCTTCTACTAGCCTAGTGCATTTATTGTACACCCTATAGGCCTTACTTTGCAAAGAATACCCTATCATGTAGCCTTCATCAGCTTTTCCTTCAAACTTTTCTAGATGATCTTTGGTATTGAGAATAGTGACATGACATCCAAAAGGTCTCATAAAACTTAGAGATGGTGTTCTACCAAACAAAAGTTCATAAGGAGTCTTTCTATGAGGTTTAATCACAAGAACCCTATTCTGTACATAACAAGCAGTACCTACTGCTTCAGCCCAAAATGAAACAGGCAACTTAGAATCTACTAGCATTGTTCTAGCAGCCTCTATAAGTGTTCTATTTTTCCTTTCTGCTACTCCATTTTGCTGTGGGGTTCTAGCTACACTATATTCTCTTTTTATTCCTTTTTCTTTGCAAAATTCATCCATAACTCTATTCTTGAATTCTGTCCCATTGTCACATCTAATTACTTTTACTTTCTTATCAATTTGGTTTTCTATCCCTTTAATGTAGGCCTTAAGGATCTCACTTGTTTCATCCTTAGTTCTTAAAAAGAAAACCCAAGAGAATCTGCTGTAATCATCAGTAACTACAAGACAATATCTTTTACCATTCAAGTTATTCACAGATGTAGGACCAAAGAGATCCATATGAAGCATGTATAAAGCTTGAGAAATTGAGTTATGGGTCTTGGGCTTACAAGAAGCTCTATGTTGTTTTCCTTTTAGACAATCAACACAGGTTTGGTCATTTTGAAAAATCTTTTTGGGTAAACCTCTATCCAAATCATATTTTGCAATTGTATTGATTGTGCAAACACTTGGGATGTTAATCTCAGTAATGTGTTTAGGATATTTATGAATGAATGTGAGTTAGCACGCGGAATTTACTAAAACACACTAAAGGAACAAAGGTGGTGAATAAGTAAATGAGAGTGAATACAACATGAATAACACAAAATGATTCAATATTATTGATGAAATAATACGGGTGATCTAAACTATCACCAGGATTACAAGTGTAACCTTGAATCTTTGATACGTGAAAGAGTTTAAAGATGGAAGTTATGCATGGAAAACTATGGAAAAGGTGTCTTAGAAGTGTATCTAAGAAGGTGACTTAAGGGTTCCTTTTTATAGTATAAGGAGCCCTTATTACAAGTGGTCAAGTTGCTTAATATAATATATTAGAGACTTATCTTATCCTAAAATTACACCTTTCAAGGTAAAACACTCCATTATATCTACTGAGACTTCTGTACTACTTCTACCTAACGTATAACTTTGTACAAAGACTAATAATACAACTAAATATCTCTAAATAAAATATAACAACTTGTCGTGAATACTGGCAGGACCTTCTTTAACTAGCAGTACCTTCTTACCCAGAAGGTACTGTTAGTATATCTTCAACATCAGCAAAACTGAAGAGGCATGCTTAACTATCAACTAGCAGGCTCTTCTGGCAGACTCTTTACTTTGTGCATTTTATTCCCAACAACTATCCTGTCTTTTAACCCTGTAATAAATTCCTTCAATCTGATCATGTGTCATTCCTTTAAATTGTACCATCTTCCAATTTCCAACATGACAACAATAGGTCTTCATCTCAGCAATAATTTGTGCCTTTGTAGGTTGTCTTGGTTTCTTTTGACCCTTTCTTACTGTGCCAATGATATCATCAAGTGCCTGTTGATTCTTCATCTGAATGAAGTCCTTCAATTGAGCAGACCTTTGATCTTCATTTAAAGTTGTATTAGCAATGAGTTCTACTGCCTTCTTCCTAATCACTGGATCATTTGCAATTAAGAACTCAATCTCTTCTTCTGTAGGCACATAAGCAAACATTGGAGGTTTCTCATGTAGTATGGTTGGTGGAACAATAGAAAGTGGTTCTTCCATCACTGTTTCCAATTTATCCAACCTCTTAGCTTCCATGAAACTTGCAATCTCTTCCTCCTCTTGCTTTTTCTTCTTTTCAACTTCAGCTGCTTCTAATTCCTTTGCCAATTCTGCATCATAATCTTGAGCTTGTTCTTTCTTTGAAATCTTCTTTGATTGTAACTCATATGATTCATCAACAACATGAACTTTTCCTTTTTCCAATCTTTTTCTTTGAAATTCTGCATCAGCAACATCCACTACATCTATATCTGTTTCCACTGTGACTTTACGAGTTTCAACTGCTTCAGCAAAAATTTCTTTAGATCCCACAGCTTCATCTTCCTTTTCTTAAACATTATCAAAATCATCAAGCTCAGCAAAATCTTGTTCAAAATTTAGTCTCCTCCCCTTAAACTCTGCTTCAGTTCTAATCCTCCCCTGTTTGGGAGAATTCCCCAAATCTTCACTAAAATAGGCTGAGTCATCATCATGATGAGGTGGAGTGGAAGATATGTGCTTCTTTAGGCTCTCAACTTCATCTTGTAACCTCTTAATCTCTGCCTTCATCTGATTAAGCTCTGTGGCATGTTGTTGCTTAGTCAATGCCAGATCTTTCTCCAGAGCTTGAACCTATTTGACTAATTTGGTACATAATTCCATCAATTCATTTGGTTACACACTGCCCTCAACACTTCCAACTGTGTTACCTGTTGGGGGAGGTGAATCATAGGGAACTGATTTAGGCTCTTCTCTAGTTGGACTAGAATGAAGCCTTGAACCACCACTGCTTGTTCCTAAACCAAAAGGTTCAGCAACATGCAATGTTGTAATGAGAGGAGTTGGCTGTTTGTGCCTCCTCTCATATGTGTGAGTTACTGCAGGGGTATGTTGAATGGGTGGAACTACAATAGTGGGTATGTGATGGGATACAACTGGGATGGTTGCATCTTCACCCTGTACCTGTGAAATCTTTGAAAGCATTTCAGGAAAAAGTGGTTTAACCTCCCCATTCCAAAGTTCTGAAGCCTTACACATATTTTGAAAAACTTTTGGCTTAAGACAGGGGGTTTGATAAACTCTTTTGTGGGTTTGCAGTTGAAATTCATTTAACACTGCTTGCACAAACCTTGGATACATCAAAAATTTATATGAACTCTTTAAATTGCCTTTCATATTATTGAAAATAAACTTTGAGAAATTAAAATTCCTATCAGTAGCCAAGCAAACCAAAGAGTAAGCCATGGTTGATGCAAATTGTTCATAAGAAGTTTTCTTAGGACTTAGACAATGTAAAAGAGTAAGTATTAAAAATCTCCAATAGGGACAAAAACATCCTTTTTTGAAAGTAACTTTTTGATCAGATGTATCATACCCCATGGAAGCAATATTTTTGAAAATATCTGAATTGGGTAATGTGATGATACCATTGAGATCATCCAATTGGAGAACTCTCCTCAAGGATGACTCAGTAACATCAATAGTTACCCCATCCACTGTGGCTCTAAGAGCTTCCACAGTTTCTTGTGTGTCTCCCTGTTCAATAGTTATAGACTCCACAGTTTTCCAGAACTGTTTGATATGAGAAACAAAGATTGTGGGATTAACAGTTAAAGCATACCTTATATGGGTTGTATTGAGAAAATCCACAATCTGATGGAAAACAGGGCCACTCTTTTCGTTTGACTTTTATAAATAGGTCACTTGGTTGTGCTCCTCAGCAAAGTTTAGAATCGCCATAATTTTGTGAGAGAAAGATAAAAGTGTTAGTAATCGAGAATAAGAATCAAGCCGTATGATGATTAATTTATACTAATAGGGTTTTGAGGAGTATGCGTAATGTGAATTATCTTAAGAAAGAATTTATCTTTGGAAAAAGAATAAATTAAAATTGGTAAGTGGATAATTCACAAAAAGTTACCCTATTAATAAGGAAACACGGTTATTTTACAACGGCTAGTTAAAATTAAGATTACTGACACAACAGTTGTAATCGCTAGTTCACCAGTGGTAAAAATTACTCTTGCAGTGGTAACTGTGAACTAGCAGTGGTAAAAATTCACAAAATTCCAAAGAGCAGTGGTAAGTAAAACATGTAAAATCAGCTGCTCTAATAATAGTTTTTAGCAAACTATCAGCTATAAACGGATTTGATATATCTTTACCATAAGCCGTTTGCTATGGACTAGCCAACTCTTCATCACATGGAATATGGTGAGTTGATGACCATATAGTTTTGGGTAAACTATCAACCATAAACGGATTTGATAAATCTTTACCAGTAGCCGTTTGCTCTGGACTAGTTGATTCTTATGTTGATTAAACATGGTGAATCAATAACCATTTGTTGTGTGTTTGAGATACACACCTTATAACTCCAATTACTCAAACAATATTGGTTTGTATTCTGCAAAAGTAAGAAACACCAAACATAACCAATATAATTTAACCCAAAGTAACTTTTTGACCAAGTTACTATTCATAAAAATATCTCTCCAAAGTCAACCCGATAATATTCAAATTTACTCCTCCTACCAGAACAGATAAGAGTAAATAACCTTCATTAATTATCCTTCGACCTTGACTTTGCTTATAAAAGGGGGCTCAAAACACATAATTCTTCATCAAAACATATCTCCAATATCACAAACCCTAAACATCATCATGAGTTGGTTTCCTTTAATCTACATCTCATATGATGACACATCTGATGAGGAAATCAGTTACTGCTCTGACTCAGAAGAACTTTCAGCTAGATGGAGTGGATATTTTCCTCCAAGTGCTGCAACAGCTACATCCTCCAACATGAAGCCTAACAAGAAGATTTCAGCTGCTCCTGCTCCATCTCTAGAATTTTATTCAAGCTCTTCCTCTGATAATGATGATCCAACCTACACCCTGTCCAAGGAGCTTCCAAAAGCCCTCACTACAGCTCTGGAGTCAGCCATAGTCAACATGAAGTGGCCTGCAATTGAAAAGCCTTCAAGATTACCAAAGCCACCCAAGCAAGTGTTGGGCCTTGCTTGTCCAAGAAAGCAACTTTCTTTTGATAACAAGAGAAAGAAAGCTTCGAAGGGCAAGCATGATTATGAGGGTAAAGGGAAGAAACCCACGGAGTAGCTAGTCTGAAGGTTTAGGTGTTAGGTTGTTAATCCTTGTGTTTTGTGATGTTATGTTTGTGTTTTGACTCTCTGAATGGATGTACTTTGTTATAGTTTGTACCATGATTTCCGCTGTGAGAGAGCAAATCTTTCCACTGTTTGTACCATGATTTCCACTGTGCTTACATTCCTCTGCATACAAGTTAGTAGAAAACCATACAAACATATACAGACAATATTAGTACCTAAAAACTATCCTGCAACACTGAAAATTATTAGACATCAAAGATTTATGGGTTTAACACTCCAATACTTGTTACCAAGTACTGAAACCTACCCACATCAAGCCCTTTTGTTAATAAATCAGCATAGTTGTCATCAGTATGAATTTTGACAACTTGAATAAGCTTTTTCTCATAAAAATCTCTAATAAAATGATGTCTAATTTCAATATGTTTAGTTTTAGTATGTTGCACAGGATTTTTAATAATGCATATGGTATTAATATTGTCTATATAGATAATGGTGTTCATGAAATTGTACCCATAATCCAACAATTGATTCTGAAGCCTTAAGATCTGAGCACAACAGCTAGCAGCAGCTACATATTCTGCTTCAGTGGTTGAAGTAGCCACCATTGTTTGTTTCTTGCACTGCCATGACACCAATCTACATCCAAGAAATTGACATCCACCTGTAGTTGACCTTCTATCCAAACTTGCACCAGCATAATCACTATCTGAGTATGTGATCAATTCCATAGGGGATTCTCTTGGATACCACAATCCTAGATTAGGATATGTCTTCAAATACCTGAAAATCTTCTCTACTGCTGTCATATGTGATGTCTTTTGAGTAACTTGAAATCTTGCACAAGCACATACAACAAACATAATGTCTGGTCTTGATGAAGTGAGATACATCAGGGAACCAATCATAGATCTGTAAGTGTGCACATCAACATATGCTCCACTAGTATTCTTCAACAATAGATGAGTAGTTGATGAGTTCCTAAAAACTCATCATTTCTGTTCCATTTTAAATACGAAAACAGTTAAAAACACACAGAAACACCACATAATACTATAAATATCTTTGAAATGTGTTTTTATATGTTTCAGGTGCAAAAGGATTGAAAACAGATGAAAAACGTGCAAAGTTTGCACAATTGGCAAATTCAGTCCTTGAACTTTCAAGAAATGTCAGAAATGGTCCCTGGGAAAGTTATTTTGAAGAAATGTCAACAAAAGTCCCCCAGGAATCATAAAATTACAAATTTAACCCTTGAAAGTTCAAAATTGCACAAATGGCAAAACAGGTCCCCCAAGTTTCAAAACTTGTCAGTTTTAGTCCCTGGAAGTTTATTTTGGAAAGAAAAGTCAATTTTAGTCCTTGGGAATTCACAAAGTATCATAATTAATCCCTGGATGAAAAGTTTGAGAAAATTACATAAATGGTCCCTGAAGTTTCAAAAATGGCAAAAATAGTCCCTGTGTATTTAAAAATGGAAATTTATCAAAATATACCCTTGTACTATTCATAATTAACAAATCAAGTCATTTTTGATTAACTTTTGGAAAATTACATTTTTACCCCTCAAACTTTGAAAATTGGCAAAAATGGTCCCCGGTTATTTTTAATTTTGGAAAATATTAAATAAATACTTATATTATTTCAAAATATCAAAAATGGTACCTTTTTGCATAATTTGGAATAATTACATTTTTAGCCCTTAAATTTCAGATTTATACAAAATAGGTCCTTGGGCTAATTTATTTCCAAAAACAAAAATACCAAATCCAAATCCAATAAACACAAAGCCTGTGTTTTACTTGGGCCTAAAATAAAACACAAGCCCAACCATACCCACCCCTTTTAAATAACCAGGGGTATGGGTTGACTTATGTTGACCCGTCCCCTACCTTCAACACCTCACACCCTGCAACACCTCTCCACCTCCACCTTCACCACCACTTGCACCCTTTCCACCTCACCTTACCCCCTGTCACTCCCTAAACTAAACCCACCTTTGGGTTTACCTCAGGAGAGGACACCTAGCATAAACCCACACCCTGCTACCATCCCCTACCCCGTATATCACCCTGCTACACTCCAACCACCTCCCTTAGCTACCATTCTCACCCAATTGACCCTGCAACCTCCAAACCCACCAATTAAACACCCTCACAGCTCCCAATTGCTATAATTGAATTTGGCGCCAAATTTGATTTATACAGGTGTTGATCCATTGGACACATGGAGCTCAATTAGAGAAGTGGGATTTTACCCTGATGACACAGAGATCAAATTGGGTCTATAAAAGGAAGAGGAAGGGCAGAGTAGCAGAGTACCTTGGCATTAAGCCATTGTCACACTATGGAATAGCCATAGTCTTTACTGCTTAATTTTACTTATCATGTCATTTATTGCTTTCAATGGTGTATTACTCTTTGACAAAGATTAATATAACATTATTTACAGTTTAATTGCAATCTATCTTTTAATTTCATGTCATTTATTTAAAAGTCATTTAAATTTCCATGTCCAAATGATAACTAGTTGTTTATTGGATTCTATATAACACTACATAGCTCTTAGTTAGCTTTTGCAAGCTTTTAGATTCATTAAACTAGCTTTTATCATTATAAATAAAAATACAAAAAGAAATAAAGAAAATCAAAGAAAAATAAAAAAAATTGGAAAGAAGAAGAAGAAGCTGATGCAGGGTATTGAATAGGGTGGAAATGGTTTCATGGGCTTAGTGACAGGCTAGTGAAGGTGTTTTTGGTACCTTGGTTCTTTGTATCAGCTTGGTCCTCAATTGTAAGCAATTTCCAAATCTTGCTTAATTAGTTTTCATGCTTTTTGTAGTGTAATTTTAGTTTAAAAAACTTTAATATAGTTTATATAACCTGTTTTAAGTTTAAAAAGCATAGTTGCAGTTTTTAAATAAAAAGTTTTAGTGTAACTGTCATTATATAGGGGTGTTTGGTTCAACCTGTGATACTATGCAATTGTTGTTAAAATTGAACCAACCTTTCTCAGTTCTTTTCTTATGTTTAAAGTAGGCTAGTTTAACTTTTACTTTTGTAGTTGTAATGAAAAAGTCAACAAATCCTTGTATGGATTGTGACAGTCCATGAACAAAGAATTTTGGATATCTTTTTCATCATTTTAGTTTGAAACTAGGTTATTTAGTTTATTTTTATCTTATTTAAGCTTAATACAACTTAATAAGTCAGTAGTTTAGGATTAAAACTCATATTGGTCAACTTAAGCTTAAAACATAAAAAGTCAAATTTCATAGAAATGGATTTTTGAATAAAAAGTTGATTTAATTGTGGCTTTAATACTAGGTTTTAGGTCATAAGCTTTTAGGGTATTAATATTTTGTTGCTCATGTTCATTAGAGTATTTTTTATTATTTTTATTAGCTTAATTTAACTGCTTATTTAGTAGCTTTTTCTTAGCTGTTTTTCAAAATAGTGTCCTGTGCACAGCTATGAGCCTCAATCTCATGAGCTTGCACAAGCTCTATTAGTTAATTTTAATGTGTGATTTTTGTTTAAATTAGAAGCCCTATTGGCCAGCTTTGTGTGCATACTCTTATTGTTCTTTTAAACAGCTTATTGGACAGCTTATCATGCTTATAAGTTGATAAAAAAAATCACTCCCTACACTGAGCAATCAGTGTAGGTGAGCCTTTTTAATAAGCTCATAAAAAGCTTACCTGTGGTCAAAAGCTTATATAAATTAGTTTTTTAGGAAGCCTTTGTGTCCATATTTAAGTTTCAAAGCTCAAATTTTAATCATAAGCTCAGTTAATAGGGCTGCTCATAGCTTCTACTTTGTCCCATATCACTGAGTACACTAAGTACTCAGTGTTTGCACCCAAGTCTTTAACCCTCCCAAAAGCTCAGCTGTGGGTCCCACAGCTGAGGCTTGAGCTTTTGGGAAACCTTCCCAGCCTATCTTGCTACTCCAATATTCACCTTGGCCTTTGGAGCTTGTTTCACTAGCTTAAATTGCCCAATCAATTGAGTGCAAGGGGTGTTTGGGACTGCATGAACTGAAAAAGCTTATAAGCTCATTTGAGCTTATCTAGCCAAACCAGTGTACATGCATGTGTTATATTATATATAAAACTTGTTCTCACATTTCTCTTTCTTTATTTTCCTTTTGTGTCCATTTTCAAGCTTATTGTGAGCTTATTACTTGACTGTAAGCTCTATGGTTTAACTGATTAGTCCATAAGCTCACATTCTGCTTATCTTGATGTTTAATTACATTTATTTTGCTTAAACTTGTCCCTTGGACATGTGTTCATACTTCTGTACCTTTTGTTTCCTATATGTGGCTTGTTAGAAGCTTATTGAAACCTCAAATTCAAAACTGTTAAGCACTTGCTTAACTGAATAAGTTTTAAGCCCACGAATAAGTTTATTTCTTTTCTTTTTCTCTTTTCTTTGGCTTCTTTTATGTTTGTTTAACTTATTTTTATATTTCTCTTTTCTTTTGTTCCAGCTTGTAGCTTATTTAGAGCTTTTTGAAAGCTCAAAAACCACACAGTCAAGCATAAGCTTGACTGAGTGATTCATAAGCTCTCAAATCAGCTTATTTGTGTTTTGTAAAAAAGTTTTCTTTTTAAAAGTTGTTTATATATAGTTAGTAAATAGATGTGTAAAGTATAAAATAAAAAAAAAAAAAAAAAAAAAAAAAAAAAAAAATTCCAAAAATGGGTGTGGGTGGGATTCGAACTCAGGACCTCTTGGCTTAGTATGCATGCATAATACCCCACACCCCTTCCAACTGCTCTGGGGCACCAGTTCCGTTGGAAGGGGTAGTCCATGTATACTTAACCAATATTTTTGGCCTTTGGCTTATTGGAACTGTTGGGCTTATTCCAGCTTATTGGAATAAGCTGTTGCCCCCACCTTATTTTTCCTAGCACCTTCATAACATTATTTATATTCTGTAATTTTTTCATTTTTTTTTTACTGTTCATATAATATATATAATAATTAATATAGTTTATATTTCTTTTAGATAATAATTAGTATTTAATTTTTAAATCTGCTTATTTATAATATTTACAAACTTTTTATATTTTTTATGTATTCCTGAGATACTTAGGAAGTTTTATAAAAAGTTTTATAATTTTATAAATAAGTTTAGTATGTATAATAATTAATTTAGTTTAATTAGTCTAATTAATAAATAATAGATTTAAATTAAGTTTTCTTATTTTTGTACATAAAATATAGTTTTTATATTTTTCTTAGCTTCTTATAAGTATTTTAGAATTATGTAAAAAATTTTAGATTTTTGTTTGCTTATTTAGTATTTATAATAAATCAATAATAATATTAGTAATTAAATAATAATAAATAATTAATAATAAATAGAATAATTGTGTAATAAATATATTTTTAGTTTTAAAATTTATTTTATAATATTTTTAACTTTTCTAAGTTTTAATTTTATTTTTCTAAGCATTTTTTATATTTTTCCTTATTTTTAGGTAATTATAAATAGTAAATAATAGTTTTTAATTAATAGTAAATACATATATACTTGTAAAAATTATTTTAATTCATAAATAGTTTTCTTTTATTATTAGGATCACAAAAATATAAATTTCACATTTGTGGGATTTGTATTGATCAGTTTTCAATTTTATTTTTAATACGTAGACGTTTACTTAAACGTGAACGTACGCGTTTTAGGTTTTTTAGATTTTCTTAATCTTTAAATATGTTTGTAATTATAAAGTAAATATTTTAAAGTTATTTAATTTGCATTTAAGCTCCTAAGGCATGCAAATACAAACTGTAATTATATTTGTTGTTTCGTTTTGTTCGTTTACGTTTATTTAAACCTAAACGTACTTTGTAAATCTTTTACATTTTAGGGTTTCTGATTGCACGTTTTTACTGAAATAGCTGTGACGAGAGCTATTTACTATTCACATTCATAGTGTTAGTCAGTCAGATTCCTGTTTTTTATATTTTAACTTCAACAGATCACAGATTCGTTATATTACAGATTTCACACCTCGCTGGGACATAACGACCCGGGGATGTACTTTTCTGTACTCACGTGCTTTTTCTGTACTTAACTCCCACGGATTAATATTGTTTTTCCTCCCGGCCTGGTTGACTTTTTAGTATTAACCGTTCGCAAGCGGTTGAGAAATAAAGTTAGGTGGTTCGGGAGGAATCAAAATTTGGCGCCGTTGCCGGGGAGGCTGTGCTGCGTATAATGAATTTGTATTTTGTTGAAATATCTATCCTTTGTATGTATATTATATACTTTATCATTCAACTCCCTAGCTGTCAGGACATAATTATTACAGTTAATCATTCACAAGTGATTAGCTAGCGTGGTAAACCTGACACGAGCCTGGGAGGTAGTGATTCCATATATTATATTATTTCATAAACAATATAAAATACAAAAACATTTTTCCTTTGCACACAACTTGCGCAGTTTGATTAGTCCCTCAGTTACAACATTTGGTTGTTGGCTGTTTACAGTTACTGAGCTCTGTCAAACCCAGATTCCCTCTCGAGGGGCGGTTGTTAGGATTTTCCTTTTATGTATATATATATAAAAACTTAAAAAATGCAAAAACATTTTTCGTTTCTGTTTATATTATATCAAAAACCCAAAAAGATTCTCCCTACCTTATTATTCATAATTCTGTGAGTGGACCCCACTCCAATTTCTCATCCACTCCATTTCCCCAAGAACCAATTAATTCGGGGTCGAGTCAAACTAGCGACTCGATAATCAAAAATTAGTGTGGGGTAGAATACCCACATTTGTATATATCGTGAAAATGTAATAAAAATTGTAAATACACAAAAATAAATAATTGTTGTATTACCCTACTTAGCTTTAAATATTATCTTTTTACGTTCAAGCATTCGGCATAATAGCCGGGACTTTGAATATTGAGGACAATATTCATTTCTAAGTGTGGGGGGGAAATTCTGGCGAATTTGATCACTTATATACCCTTGTATGCCCTTTTTCCCCAAAATAGGCCAAAATTTAAAAATTTTTTCACTTGGTATTAGTGTTTTGCACTAAATACAACAAATGGTTATCAGTCCACCATGTCTAAACCACATAAGGATTGGCTAGTCCAGAAGCAAACGGCTTTTGGTAAAGACTAATCAAATCCGTTGACAGCTGGTGGTTTGCTCAAAATCACACGGTTATCAGGTGTACCACAGTTCTCACACCTGGCTACTCCAGAAGTAATGGCTTTTGGTAAAGAGACATTAAAACCATTAAATTTTGAAAACGGGTTGTTATTGGATTATAGATTGCTAGGGACTAGCAATATTTTAGTGTGGGGTATTGATGAGTTCCTAAAAACTCATCATTTCTGTTCCATTTTAAATACGAAAACAGTTAAAAACACACAGAAACACCACATAATACTATAAATATCTTTGAAATGTGTTTTTATATGTTTCAGGTGCAAAAGGATTGAAAACAGATGAAAAACGTGCAAAGTTTGCACAATTGGCAAATTCAGTCCTTGAACTTTCAAGAAATGTCAGAAATGGTCCCTGGGAAAGTTATTTTGAAGAAATGTCAACAAAAGTCCCCCAGGAATCATAAAATTACAAATTTAACCCTTGAAAGTTCAAAATTGCACAAATGGCAAAACAGGTCCCCCAAGTTTCAAAACTTGTCAGTTTTAGTCCCTGGAAGTTTATTTTGGAAAGAAAAGTCAATTTTAGTCCTTGGGAATTCACAAAGTATCATAATTAATCCCTGGATGAAAAGTTTGAGAAAATTACATAAATGGTCCCTGAAGTTTCAAAAATGGCAAAAATAGTCCCTGGGTATTTAAAAATGGAAATTTATCAAAATATACCCTTGTACTATTCATAATTAACAAATCAAGTCATTTTTGATTAACTTTTGGAAAATTACATTTTTACCCCTCAAACTTTGAAAATTGGCAAAAATGGTCCCCGGTTATTTTTAATTTTGGAAAATATTAAATAAATACTTATATTATTTCAAAATATCAAAAATGGTACCTTTTTGCATAATTTGGAATAATTACATTTTTAGCCCTTAAATTTCAGATTTATACAAAATAGGTCCTTGGGCTAATTTATTTCCAAAAACAAAAATACCAAATCCAAATCCAATAAACACAAAGCCTGTGTTTTACTTGGGCCTAAAATAAAACACAAGCCCAACCATACCCACCCCTTTTAAATAACCAGGGGTATGGGTTGACTTATGTTGACCCGTCCCCTACCTTCAACACCTCACACCCTGCAACACCTCTCCACCTCCACCTTCACCACCACTTGCACCCTTTCCACCTCACCTTACCCCCTGTCACTCCCTAAACTAAACCCACCTTTGGGTTTACCTCAGGAGAGGACACCTAGCATAAACCCACACCCTGCTACCATCCCCTACCCCGTATATCACCCTGCTACACTCCAACCACCTCCCTTAGCTACCATTCTCACCCAATTGACCCTGCAACCTCCAAACCCACCAATTAAACACCCTCACAGCTCCCAATTGCTATAATTGAATTTGGCGCCAAATTTGATTTATACAGGTGTTGATCCATTGGACACATGGAGCTCAATTAGAGAAGTGGGATTTTACCCTGATGACACAGAGATCAAATTGGGTCTATAAAAGGAAGAGGAAGGGCAGAGTAGCAGAGTACCTTGGCATTAAGCCATTGTCACACTATGGAATAGCCATAGTCTTTACTGCTTAATTTTACTTATCATGTCATTTATTGCTTTCAATGGTGTATTACTCTTTGACAAAGATTAATATAACATTATTTACAGTTTAATTGCAATCTATCTTTTAATTTCATGTCATTTATTTAAAAGTCATTTAAATTTCCATGTCCAAATGATAACTAGTTGTTTATTGGATTCTATATAACACTACATAGCTCTTAGTTAGCTTTTGCAAGCTTTTAGATTCATTAAACTAGCTTTTATCATTATAAATAAAAATACAAAAAGAAATAAAGAAAATCAAAGAAAAATAAAAAAAATTGGAAAGAAGAAGAAGAAGCTGATGCAGGGTATTGAATAGGGTGGAAATGGTTTCATGGGCTTAGTGACAGGCTAGTGAAGGTGTTTTTGGTACCTTGGTTCTTTGTATCAGCTTGGTCCTCAATTGTAAGCAATTTCCAAATCTTGCTTAATTAGTTTTCATGCTTTTTGTAGTGTAATTTTAGTTTAAAAAACTTTAATATAGTTTATATAACCTGTTTTAAGTTTAAAAAGCATAGTTGCAGTTTTTAAATAAAAAGTTTTAGTGTAACTGTCATTATATAGGGGTGTTTGGTTCAACCTGTGATACTATGCAATTGTTGTTAAAATTGAACCAACCTTTCTCAGTTCTTTTCTTATGTTTAAAGTAGGCTAGTTTAACTTTTACTTTTGTAGTTGTAATGAAAAAGTCAACAAATCCTTGTATGGATTGTGACAGTCCATGAACAAAGAATTTTGGATATCTTTTTCATCATTTTAGTTTGAAACTAGGTTATTTAGTTTATTTTTATCTTATTTAAGCTTAATACAACTTAATAAGTCAGTAGTTTAGGATTAAAACTCATATTGGTCAACTTAAGCTTAAAACATAAAAAGTCAAATTTCATAGAAATGGATTTTTGAATAAAAAGTTGATTTAATTGTGGCTTTAATACTAGGTTTTAGGTCATAAGCTTTTAGGGTATTAATATTTTGTTGCTCATGTTCATTAGAGTATTTTTTATTATTTTTATTAGCTTAATTTAACTGCTTATTTAGTAGCTTTTTCTTAGCTGTTTTTCAAAATAGTGTCCTGTGCACAGCTATGAGCCTCAATCTCATGAGCTTGCACAAGCTCTATTAGTTAATTTTAATGTGTGATTTTTGTTTAAATTAGAAGCCCTATTGGCCAGCTTTGTGTGCATACTCTTATTGTTCTTTTAAACAGCTTATTGGACAGCTTATCATGCTTATAAGTTGATAAAAAAAATCACTCCCTACACTGAGCAATCAGTGTAGGTGAGCCTTTTTAATAAGCTCATAAAAAGCTTACCTGTGGTCAAAAGCTTATATAAATTAGTTTTTTAGGAAGCCTTTGTGTCCATATTTAAGTTTCAAAGCTCAAATTTTAATCATAAGCTCAGTTAATAGGGCTGCTCATAGCTTCTACTTTGTCCCATATCACTGAGTACACTAAGTACTCAGTGTTTGCACCCAAGTCTTTAACCCTCCCAAAAGCTCAGCTGTGGGTCCCACAGCTGAGGCTTGAGCTTTTGGGAAACCTTCCCAGCCTATCTTGCTACTCCAATATTCACCTTGGCCTTTGGAGCTTGTTTCACTAGCTTAAATTGCCCAATCAATTGAGTGCAAGGGGTGTTTGGGACTGCATGAACTGAAAAAGCTTATAAGCTCATTTGAGCTTATCTAGCCAAACCAGTGTACATGCATGTGTTATATTATATATAAAACTTGTTCTCACATTTCTCTTTCTTTATTTTCCTTTTGTGTCCATTTTCAAGCTTATTGTGAGCTTATTACTTGACTGTAAGCTCTATGGTTTAACTGATTAGTCCATAAGCTCACATTCTGCTTATCTTGATGTTTAATTACATTTATTTTGCTTAAACTTGTCCCTTGGACATGTGTTCATACTTCTGTACCTTTTGTTTCCTATATGTGGCTTGTTAGAAGCTTATTGAAACCTCAAATTCAAAACTGTTAAGCACTTGCTTAACTGAATAAGTTTTAAGCCCACGAATAAGTTTATTTCTTTTCTTTTTCTCTTTTCTTTGGCTTCTTTTATGTTTGTTTAACTTATTTTTATATTTCTCTTTTCTTTTGTTCCAGCTTGTAGCTTATTTAGAGCTTTTTGAAAGCTCAAAAACCACACAGTCAAGCATAAGCTTGACTGAGTGATTCATAAGCTCTCAAATCAGCTTATTTGTGTTTTGTAAAAAAGTTTTCTTTTTAAAAGTTGTTTATATATAGTTAGTAAATAGATGTTTAAAGTATAAAATAAAAAATAAAAAAAAAAAAAAAAAAAAAATTCCAAAAATGGGTGTGGGTGGGATTCGAACTCAGGACCTCTTGGCTTAGTATGCATGCATAATACCCCACACCCCTTCCAACTGCTCTGGGGCACCAGTTCCGTTGGAAGGGGTAGTCCATGTATACTTAACCAATATTTTTGGCCTTTGGCTTATTGGAACTGTTGGGCTTATTCCAGCTTATTGGAATAAGCTGTTGCCCCCACCTTATTTTTCCTAGCACCTTCATAACATTATTTATATTCTGTAATTTTTTCATTTTTTTTTACTGTTCATATAATATATATAATAATTAATATAGTTTATATTTCTTTTAGATAATAATTAGTATTTAATTTTTAAATCTGCTTATTTATAATATTTACAAACTTTTTATATTTTTTATGTATTCCTGAGATACTTAGGAAGTTTTATAAAAAGTTTTATAATTTTATAAATAAGTTTAGTATGTATAATAATTAATTTAGTTTAATTAGTCTAATTAATAAATAATAGATTTAAATTAAGTTTTCTTATTTTTGTACATAAAATATAGTTTTTATATTTTTCTTAGCTTCTTATAAGTATTTTAGAATTATGTAAAAATTTTTAGATTTTTGTTTGCTTATTTAGTATTTATAATAAATCAATAATAATATTAGTAATTAAATAATAATAAATAATTAATAATAAATAGAATAATTGTGTAATAAATATATTTTTAGTTTTAAAATTTATTTTATAATATTTTTAACTTTTCTAAGTTTTAATTTTATTTTTCTAAGCATTTTTTATATTTTTCCTTATTTTTAGGTAATTATAAATAGTAAATAATAGTTTTTAATTAATAGTAAATACATATATACTTGTAAAAATTATTTTAATTCATAAATAGTTTTCTTTTATTATTAGGATCACAAAAATATAAATTTCACATTTGTGGGATTTGTATTGATCAGTTTTCAATTTTATTTTTAATACGTAGACGTTTACTTAAACGTGAACGTACGCGTTTTAGGTTTTTTAGATTTTCTTAATCTTTAAATATGTTTGTAATTATAAAGTAAATATTTTAAAGTTATTTAATTTGCATTTAAGCTCCTAAGGCATGCAAATACAAACTGTAATTATATTTGTTGTTTCGTTTTGTTCGTTTACGTTTATTTAAACCTAAACGTACTTTGTAAATCTTTTACATTTTAGGGTTTCTGATTGCACGTTTTTACTGAAATAGCTGTGACGAGAGCTATTTACTATTCACATTCATAGTGTTAGTCAGTCAGATTCCTG
The DNA here is from genome assembly GCA_030686995.1 of Artemisia argyi. Taxonomy (NCBI): domain Eukaryota; kingdom Viridiplantae; phylum Streptophyta; class Magnoliopsida; order Asterales; family Asteraceae; genus Artemisia; species Artemisia argyi. The sequence continues at coordinate 170,504,836 of CM060703.1, forward strand.
TTTTTTATATTTTAACTTCAACAGATCACAGATTCGTTATATTACAGATTTCACACCTCGCTGGGACATAACGACCCGGGGATGTACTTTTCTGTACTCACGTGCTTTTTCTGTACTTAACTCCCACGGATTAATATTGTTTTTCCTCCCGGCCTGGTTGACTTTTTAGTATTAACCGTTCGCAAGCGGTTGAGAAATAAAGTTAGGTGGTTCGGGAGGAATCAGTAGTCTTATCAGCTGGGGTATTTGAAGGTTTTGCATCAGTAAATTTGAACTTCCTTATAATCTCAGCCACATATTTGTCTTGACTGATAAAGATGCCATCTTTCCATTGTTGTACTTGCAGCCCCAAAAAGAAAGTAAGTTCTCCCATAGAACTCATTTGAAATTCATCCTTCATCAACTTTTCAAACTCTTTGCACATCTCTTGTCTAGTAGATCCAAAGATGATATCATCAACATATACTTGAACAAGTAGAATATCACCCTTGTCTTTCTTGATGAACAAAATTTGATCAATCTTTCCTCTATGAAACCCATTATTCAGCAGATATGTAGCTAAGCTTTCATACCACTTCCTTGGAGCTTGATGTAAGCCATAAAGAGCCAAACAACTTTATACACTTTATTAGGGTGTTGAGGATCTTCAAAGCCTGGAGGTTGAGAGACATAGACCTCCTCATCAATCTTTCTATACAGGAAGGCACTCTTAACATCCATTTGATAGACAGTAAAGCCCATAAAGGATGCATAGGCTAGAAACAATCTAATAGCCTCAATCCTTGCAACAAGAGCAAAAACTTCTTCATAGTCAATACCCTCCTCTTGAGTATATCCTTGAGCAACCAATCTTGCTTTGTTCCTGATAACAATACCTCTTTCATATTTCTTGTTTCTGAAAACCCACTTAGTACCAATCACCTTCATTCCATCAAGCAAATCACAAAGAACCCAGACCTTCTGAAGTTTGAATTGCAACAATTCCTCTTGCATTGCTTCAACCCAGCTAGATTCTTCTAAATCCTTATAAACATTTTTAGGCTCCACTTGTGATAGAAAACAGAAAAACAAACATTCATTCTTGTTCTTGTGCTTCTTGGACTCATAAACTTCACTAATGAACCCATGAGCATCATCTTTCTTTGTCTGCCTTCTTGTCTTGACACCTGATTGTAACTCACCAATAACATTTTCAAGTGGATGCACTTTGTGAATTGAAGTATGTGATGTGCTAGGAATATCATATGTTGTTGGCATGTTAGAGATCTCTACATCATCACTGGGTGATTCCTGAGTTGAATTTTCCACATTTGGACCATCAGTGGAAACTTCTGTTGTAGCCGTGGGAATTGAATTACCATTGCTAGCAGGAATTTTTTTATTCAAAACATCAAAATTCACAACATTTGCATCACTTTCCTTTTCAGAATTCTTTGAAGGTTGCGAGTCTTCATTATTGTCAGCAAAGTCCCAAAGTGGCATAACAATTTTATATCTATCATCTTCATCATCTTTGCAAGATTCATCTTCATCAATGAATTCTTCTGATTCTTCAAGATTATTCTCTCCTTTACCTGAGGTAATAGGTACATAATTCATTGTATTTGATATTGTCTCAAGATCAAATAACCATTCTGGTCCTGAACTTGCTATGTTAGTTTTATTTTCAAAAAACTCAACATGCAAATTTTCTTCAATCTTCTTTGTTCTTAAGTTATAGACTCTAAAAGCCTTGCTAACCATAGAATATCCAACAAAGAAACCTTCATCTGACTTTTCTTCAAACTTTCCCAGATGATCAATGGTATTGAGAATTGTGACATGACATCCAAATGGCCTCATAAAATCCAAAGTTGGGGGTCTTCCTCTGAATAGCTCATACAGTGTCTTGTTCTTTGTTTTAACCACTAAAACCCTGTTCTGTATATAACAAGCAGTGTTAACTGCTTCAGCCCAAAAAGTCACTGGTAGCTTAGAATCAGCTATCATGGTTCTAGCAGCCTCAATTAGTGTTCTGTTTCTTCTTTCAGCAACTCCATTTTGTTGAGGAGTTCTTGCAACACTAAATTCTCTCTTAATACCTTTGTCTCTACAGAAATCATCCATAACTTTGTTCTTAAACTCTGTCCCATTGTCATACCTGATGATCTTGATCTTCTTATCAACTTGGTTTTCAACTTCAGTAATGAATGTCTTAAGGATGCCAGTGGTTTCATCCTTGGTTCTTAGAAAGAAAACCCATGTAAATCTACTAAAGTCATCAGTTACAACAAGACAATACTTCTTCAAATTTATGCTGCTCACTGATGTAGGACCAAACAAGTCCATATGCAGCATGTAAAGTGGATGATCAATTGAATTATATGCTTTGGTCTTGCATGAAGCTCTGTTTTGCTTGCCTTTAAGACAGGCAACACATGTTTGGTCATTTTCAAATCTCTTCTCTGGTAAACCTCTGACTAGACCATCTTTCACAATCTTGTTAATGGTCTTGAAATTAACATGACCAAGTCTTCTATGCCAAAGCATGGATTCATCCGAAGTAGCTTTTGCAATCAAGCAAGTAACATCATCTTTAGCCACTATATTCTTCATGTCTATGGTATATAGATTGCCTTTTCTAGGGATTTTAAGCAAAATATCACATTCATCAGGGAGCTTATAATCCTTAGATAAGATATAGCATTCATCTTCTGTGAATAGAACTCTATGTTTCTTGTCACACATCTGTGACACACTGAAGAGATTGTACTTGAGTTCTTTCACATAATACACATTCTCAAAGTCCAAGTTTCCAGCCTTGATTGTTCCCTTGCCAGAAACTTTGCCACCAATACCACCTCCAAAGCTGACAAATTATCCATCATATGGTTTGAAATCTGAAAGATAGGACTTATTTCCAGTCATGTGCCTGGAACATCCACTGTCTGAATATCCTTGATCTTCTTTAGGCTTTGAATGTTACTGCACATAAAATAAAGGAATTAGTTCCTTTTGGGGACCCAAGCCACAAATGACTTGGATCTGCCTCGTGTATCAATATAATTATATCTGTCAAAGGTCATTGATACACTATTGGGATTGTTTAAGGTGATAGTTCCTTTTGGTTTCCATTCCCAATGTGCTGAGGCCTTAACAGCATTTCCCACATTTACCCTTTTGTTGTTCACAGAACCACCAGTGGAAACTTTTGGCCTTACAGTGGTAACTGCTGGTTTTGAAATTTTAGGTACCCACTTGTGGTTATATTAAACTTTCTTTTCAAAATAGGTCTTTTTCCCTATTTGTGCAGATTTAACAGTTGTAATGGGTTTTGCACTCTTAACATGGGACTTAGGGTAAACTCTGTTTATATTTCTAGCAGTGGCAACTGCTGGTTTAGCAGTGGAAAGAGTTTTGATGCCAGAATTTAACAAAACAGACCTGGGAATCATCTTACTTAGTGGATTTGGATGAGTAAAGTTCTTAGCATTGTTTCCATTCACCCTGGTATTCCCAAACACTTCCCTTCTACCCATGTGATAGTTACAATTATAATGAAGATGTTCAAAACTACCACATATGTAACAAGGTTTGTTTTTAAATACAAAGTCACTACCAAATTGTCTAGATTTAACATGATTCCAACTCCTCTTGTTCCCCCTAGGAGTTGTTGACCTGCTTCTATACATCTCAGCATATCTAGTAGTGGGCCTAGTATTATTAGTTTGTGTTCTAGGCTTCTCTTTGACAACTTCAGGAATACTCTTTTTAACATCCACATGAACACTCTCAGGAACATTAGTTTTAGACTCAACATTCAAACTTTCATCTTTAAGAGATGAGTCACTAGCACTATCAAATGTATCAACCTCAACCTGAACCCTCTCACTAGCAACTTCTTTAACAAATTTTGGGCCATAGGTCATGGTTGGTTCCTGGAACTCTTCTAACCCTGTGTGTGCCAAGTCAATACCAGGAGGTGATGGAACACCTCTTAGGGGTGGTGGAACTGTTTTATATCCTACTCCTGATTTGGCTTTATTTACTACTTGGGCCTCCCAAATTTTGTCAATACACTTGGATTGATGATCTAGTGTATTACAAGTTATCTGTATATTTTCATTGGCCTTTTTAACCTTCTCTAACTCTTCCCTTAGAGCCATATTCACAGCAATCTTATAATCTAAGTCTCTTTTTAAAACAGCAATATCATCATTGAACTTAGATTCATTGGCTCTATAATGCTCTAATTGTGCTTCTAAAACAGCAAGACTACTTTTATGATTTGCTAAGTTATAATTAGTTTGATTTAACTCTAGCAATTGTTCATCGTATTGTTCTTTAAGTTTCTCATAATCTTTTAAAGCCTTACAAGTTTTAGAACAAGCATTATTAATTTGTACCTCAGAGTCAGAAAAAGCCATAAGTGCAAGCTCAGTAGCAATCATTGCAGACTCTGAACCATCTTCTTCATCCTCAGCCATATAGCTCCAATCATAGCTCACTCCATCAATGACCAATAGCACCTTTGGTTCTTCAGTTGTAGGTTCTTTCTTCTTGTCCTGCTTATACCAAGTTGACCTGTTATCAGGCTTCTTTGGTTTCCTGCATTCCCTAGCAAAGTGCCCCTTCTTATGACAGTTGTAGCACTCCACATTCTTTTTATAAAAACCTATAGTTTCATTGCCATTAATGGTGATCTTCCTACCAGTCTTCTTCCAGAACTTCTTTGCCTTTAAGCTTAGCAATGCAACTTGCCATTTAATGTCCATCTCTTCCATGTCATCCTCATCAATTTGATCCAAGTCTTCATGTGTCAGAATTGAACCATTCATTTGACTTGAAAGAAAGGCATAAAAAGTAGAATCACTAAGACCAGCAATCTGTCTTTTTGAACTAGCAGTCCACTCCCAGTGGAAACAACAATGTTAGCATCATCATCATCACTATCACTCTCTTCATCTGAACTATCATCAACAGATGATGATATGAGTGCTAAATTCCCTGATCCTAAACTTAGTTTTCCAGCCTTCTTCAACCTCTGTTCAATAACGTTAAAGTTATTGTACAAATCATTAAGCTTCATAGTCTCCAATTCTGGCTTGTCTTCCCATACTTCAACATTTGTACCAAACACAGAGGGTAAACTTCTTAAGAACTTTAGATTGAGGTCTTCCCTTTCCACCTCAATTCCAAACACTGTGAGTTGAGTAACAATCTTTTGAAGCCTTGTGAAGATGCCGTCAATAGATTCATTACTTGTTGAACCAAAGTTTACATAAGTCTGCTTCAACAAGGTCTTCTGTGTCTTCTTGGTGAAATCATTACCACCAAAAACATTGCAGATCTCCTCAAATAAAGTTTGTGCAGTCTTGTACTTACTGAAAGCTAGAATTTGATCTCTGGGAAGTGTCATTAACAGCAAGCCTCTGGCCTTCAGATCATTCTTCATCTGAAGTCTTTCATCATTTGTGACAGGTCCAGTGTTGGTCTTTTGTACTACCTTGCCATCAATTGTCTCTGAGGTAGTACCAGGTTTGAAAGAATTTCCAAACATAATGATCTCTCAAAGTAGTCTTGCACCATAAAGAATTGTTCGATCTTTAGCCTCCACATCTCATAGTCATTCAACTTAAGCTTGGGAAGCTTGGCAGCAATGTTCTAGTTCTGTCTCCATTGAATCTTCTGAGTTAACTTGGGGTCTTCTAAATCAAAGTATCAAAGTCTGGCTCTGATACCACTTGATGGATCTAAAACACCTTGAACTGTGTTAGAATGATACTTTGAGTTATATCACTAAGTATGCGGAATCTACTTAGTAATACTTAGAAGTTTTTATGTGAATGAAACAGTTGTATATGAATGAGAATAATGTATGTATCAAACGGTTAGCTCCAATAATAATAATAATAATAATAATAATAATAATAATAATAATAATAATAATAATAATAATAATAATAATAATAATAATAATACGAGTGATCTTTATATCACTAGGGTTACAACCTTGAAGCTCTAAGAAAAACGTATATCTAACCTTAACCTAGGACCTCCTTTTATAGCACAATGAGTCCTCTTCTACAAGATACGTATAATGATAATAGAATAAGATATACACAAGATCTATTCTATATTTATCTCTACAAGTTTCCTAACAGTTATCCTAACAGCAATGGTAATAATATGTACTAGCAGTGATAATGAGTTTCCACTGTTAGTGCATTCTTCAGTAGTTGTAATCTTCATACTAGCCGTGGTAACTATTCATATAATTCCCAACACTTATGTTTCACTTTTCCAAAACTAGCCACAATAACCTTAATGTTTAGTGAAATATTTTTAATCGGTTTTCCCGTAACACGATTACTCGTTCATAAAAGTATTAAATGTCGCCAAACATATTCGTACACGTCATCATTTACTTCCCAAAAACACTTCCCAAAATACATAGATATAAAAATGTTCGTTTAACGGATAATCGTGACTGTTATTCAAAAGATTTAAACTCGTTAGGTTTTCCTAGTGCCGGAGTCAACGTAGTGCAACAAAACGTCTCAACAATAGTTCACGACATATATATCTCATAATAAATCAATAACTTGAATTCAATATCTCATAAACTTCAAAGTTTAAAACATCGGTCCAAATTTCCCCAAATCAGTTACGAATAACATTTTAATTATAAAGTAAAACTTTAAACTTTTAATGTAATGCGGGTTTTAAAGTCTCCCTAATTTGCCAGTTGTCACATCCTCCCAGCCTCAGAAGAAACCCGTCCCGGGTTTCTCTCGAAACAAACCATCTATGACATGAAAAGCTTATGATATCTCTTCCGAAACTCATCCTCACGTTCCCACGTAAATTCCGGTCCATGACGGGAATTCCAACGAACCTTGATGAGTAGAATACGACTGCGCTTGAGTCGCTTAATCTCTCAATCCAAAATCTCAATCGGCTCTTCCACGAAGTTCAAACTCTCATCAACACGAATATCTTTCATAGGTATCACCGGTGTTTCCTCAGAAAGGCACTTCTTCAAATTACTCACATGAAACACATCGTGAACTTTACTCAATTCCTGTGGTAGCTCCAACCGATAAGCCACGGGCCCAATTCTTTCCAGAATTAGAAATGGTCCAATGTAGCGGGGGTTGAGTTTCCCACGTTTCCTGAAACGTATCACTCCTCTCCAAGGTGAGACTTTCAGCATCACTTTGTCTCCAACCTGGAACTCAAGAGGTTTATGTCTCTGATCGGCGTAACTCTTCTGGCTATCTCGAGCTACTTGTAACAGATCACGATTTTGAGTCACTTTCTCAGTAGTTTCCAAAATAAGCTCGGGGCCTGTGAGTTGGCTATCTCCAACCTCAGCCCAACCAATTGGCGAACGACATTTGCGACCATATAAAGCTTCAAATGGTGCAGCTTTAATACTCGTATGGTAGCTGTTATTATAGGAGAATTCCGCAAGAGGTAGGTACTTCTCCCAGCCTTTACCAAAGTCTATTATACATGCACGAAGCATATCCTCCAAAGTCTGAATAGTTCTCTCACTTTGACCATCGGATTGGGGATGATATGCAGTACTCATATCAAGTCTTGTCCCTAAAGCGGTTTGAAGTGATCGCCACAAAGCTGACGTGAAACGGCTGTCGCGATCCGAAATCATCGATATTGGAACACCATGACGAGAAATAATTTCCTTCACATACAACCTCGCAAGTTTGTCGATACTATCATCTTCACTAATCGCCAGAAAATGAGCAGACTTAGTCAATCGATCCACAATTACCCAGATAGCGTCACAACCACTAGCTGTCTTCGGTAACTTGGTGATAAAGTCCATCATAATCCTCTCCCATTTCCAAACCGGGAGGAGTTCTGGCTGCGTCAATAATACTGACGGTCTTTGGTGTTCTGCCTGAACCTTCGAACACGTCAAGCACTTGCTAACGTACAACGCTATATCTGCCTTCATGTTTGGCCACCAATATAATTTCTTCAGATCCTGGTACATCTTGTCAGACCCAGGATGAATAGAATACCTCGACTTATGCGATTCATGGATAATCAACTCTCGAATTCCTCCATACAATGGTACCCAACTTCTGTCTCCAAAACACAATATTCCATCGGAACACTTAACAAATCCCTTCTCATTTTCTGCCATCCCAAAGATATTTTCAGCAGGTTGGTTTTCTGCTTTCAACGCTTCCTGAGATGGTAACGGCGATACAATAGTCATTCCTAATGACCTAACTCGTAACGGTGGTATTCTCTCCTTTCGACTAAGAACATCAGCAACGACGTTTGCTTTACCGGGATGATAGCGGATTTCGCAATCATAATCGCTTAGCAGCTCAATCCAACGTCGCTGTCTCATGTTGAGCTCTTTTTGATTCAAGATGTGTTGTAGACTTTTGTGATCAGTGTATACAACACACTTGGTTCCGTACAAATAATGTCTCCATATTCTCAATGCGAAAACCACAGCACCTAACTTCAAATCACGGGTAGTGTAGTTCTTCTCGTGCTTCTTGAGCTGTCGAGAAGCATAAGCTATCACTTTCCTCGTTGCATCAACACAGCTCCCAAACCTTTATGAGAGGCGTCACAGTAAACGACAAAGTCTTCACTACCTTCAGGTAGTGCCAAGATAGGAGCACTACACAACATCTCCTTAAGTAATTGAAATGCTTCCTCTTCCTTATCTCCCCATTGGTATTTAACATTCTTTTGAGTCAATTTGATCAACGGCTTCGCTATTTTCGAAAATCCCTCAATGAACCTTCGATAGTAGCCAGCTAAACCCAAAAATTGACGAACTTCCGTTGGGGTCGTCGGTGCGGCCCAATCTTTAATAGCTTCAATCTTAGCGGGATCTACATGAACTCCCTGACTATCAATCACATGGCCCAAAAATTGTACAGTCTGAATCTAAAACTCACATTTGGAGAACTTGGCATACAGCTTCTCCTTCCTGAGCAATTCTAAGATGAGTCTTAGATGTTCCTCATGCTCCTTCTTATTCTTCGAGTAGATTAGGATATCATCGATGAACACAATCACAAACTTGTCTAAGTAAGGCTTACACACCCGATTCATGAGGTCCATGAATACCGCCGGTGCATTAGTCAACCCAAACGGCATCACTTGGAACTCGTAATGCCCGTAACGGGTCCTGAAAGCCGTTTTCGGAATATCTTCCTCGCAAACTCTAAGTTGATGATACCCCGATCTCAGGTCGATCTTTGAATACACACTCGATCCTTGAAGTTGATTGAACAAGTCGTCGATCCTCGGTAACGGGTATCTATTCTTCACTGTTAACTTATTTAGCTCTCGGTAATCAATACACATACGAAACGATCCATCCTTCTTCTTCACGAATAAAATTGGGGCTCCCCAAGGTGAAGAGTTGGTCGTGTAAACCCCTTTTTTGCTAACTCCGCCAATTGTTTCGACGACTCTTCCAGTTCAGTCGGTGCGAGTTGATAAGGTGCCCGTGCCACGGGTGTCGCACCAGGTATCAACTCAATCTGAAACTCCACTTGTCTAGTACGCGGGATTCCCGACAAGTCATTAGGAAATACATCCGGAAAGTCACGAACTATAGACACATCTCCAATGCATTTTTCTTTCTTCTCCTTCCCTCTTTTCTCAGAAATTTGAGCTAAGAAAAGGCAACATCCTTTTTCCATTAGTTTTGGTAGCTTAGTGCAAGAATTGACCGCTAATCTAGATGGGCTTCTCAGACCTTTTCGATCTCCTTGTATATTTAAAGTCTCTTTGCCGTAAGGCACACTCACGATTTTCTCATCGCAAAGTATGTGAGCACGATACTTTGACAACCAATCCATACCAATGATGACATCGAAACTTCCTAACGTGGCGGGTAGAAGATCTATGTTGAAAGGGTGATTCAAGAAATTTAACGTGCAACCACGAATGATAGTCTTAATCCTTTCTATGTTCCCGTTAGCTAACTCTACATCATAACCAACTCCTAAGGCAATCGGGGGTTTTTCTAGTAAGGGTGCAAATGTAGTGGACACAAAACTTCTATCGGCACCAGTATCAAAGAGTATGGAAGCATAACGATTATTGAGAAGGAACATACCAGTAACGATGTTCGGGTCTTCTCCTCTCTCGTTCCCAATTGCATACATTCTCCCATGAGCAGCTCCTGCTTCCATACGTTGGTTCTCATTGTCATGACGTCCACTGTTTCCTCCAGCTCCACGATTTGCATGATTGTACCCATTACCACCCGATCCTTGATTTCCTCGGTTCCACGATTCCCTGCACTCATTCCTATAGTGTCCCTTCTTCCCACATCCAAAGCAAGTAACATTCGCCTTACTCATAGTTTCAGGAGTAGCTTGAACCATAGCAAGTGGTCGTGCTCTACAATCCTTAGCTATGTGTCCCATCTTTGAGCAGTTCTTGCACATCACAGTACATCGTCCCGAATGATTCTTGTAAGAACAGCCACACTTGGGTGCATCTCCATTATGGTTCCTCTTATCTCCATCCCTAATAGCATAAACCTTGGCAATAGTTTTTCGCTTGTTTCGATGGTCATTACCCTTAGAGTAATGGTCTCTCTTCCTCTTTCCATTCTTATCCTTCTCAGCTTCTTCCAATACAAACGTTTAAGTACAATGGATATGGGTAAATATATAAACCAAAACGTTTAAGTACAATGGATATGTGGACTTTGATGTTTGCCACTCATGTAGACTTTCATTACAGACGTTTCATAACAACCATAGTACTAAAACACAAATTTGTCCTGAATTTAAAAGATGGCTAAAGGATAGCCCATTCACTGTCATTGACTTGGTTGGATTGAGTTGGAATATGAGCAGATACTTCTTGGACACTTGAACTAGGACCAGCTTGAGAGGCACCAGATACTCTTGCACAGACGACCTCGGACCAGCTTCAGCAGCTACATCTCCACCTTGGACAGCTGAACTAGGACCAGCTTGAGCAGACCCATTACCCTTAGCTTGCCGAGCTCCAGCTTTGTTGAAACCTACATAAGAAAACAGGTTTAAAAAAAGTACCAAATTTAAAACAATCAAAAAACATAACTATGAAAATCTAATAACTACCTTTTCTAAGAGGTTGACCTTGTCCTTTGCATGTAGTCTTGTTGTGTCCAGCGTTACCGCAGAGTCTGCAAGTAATAACTCTCCCTCTTTTGGTCAGTTTTCTAGATTCTACATAGGGTGCATCCTCATACTTAGACCTTCTTCTCTTCTTCTTTGGTCATCCAACCTGGACATGATGCTTTGGTGGCAAGAGCTCTGTAGCATGGGTGGTTAATGAGGCGAAAAATGAACCACTTTTAGGGGGTCATTTAAACTCGGAATTGAATTTATTTGATCAAATATTGCCCTAAATCGTTCCTTTTGTGATTTTAGGTACTTTGGGAGTGAAATCTGGAAAAGGATGCAATTCGGACATTTTTGGAGCATAAAAGTGAAGAAAACGCCAAAGACTTAATTTTCCATGCTGGGAACAGTGTGTGACGGCGTCAAGAGTACTTTCCTGACGGCGTCAAGAGTAAAGATCATGATGACCCAGTACAGAAATGAAGGCGTCACAAAGAAGAGCGTCAAGAGTTAAATGTGTGACGGCCTGGAAAAATGGAATACATGACGGCGTCAGATGTAGATCAAGGCAGTCCGAGGATTATTTTGGCGTCACAAGGTTGTTCTTGACGCCGTCAGCCTCTATTATCTATATATAGTTTTCTAATTTTCATTCATTAATAGGAACAAGTTTGGAGAAACCCTAAGGCCGAACCATATACGTATTTTATAGCTTTTACAAGGGTTTTCAGCCCTTGAACCCTTACATGTGTTATTGAGATAAGTATTCTTTTAATTCAATCAATATGTCTATGTGTTGGTTGTCTTTATCTTGTGCTTGTCTTGATTCCACCATGCTAGGCTAGATTTATCTTGTGTTTGCTTAGATCTAATGAAACCTAGATGTTGATTATGTGTTGATTACTTGTTTATGGTTGTATTGGATGAATGATTTCAACGTTAGGCTTAAGAAAACTAGCAGATCTCCAAATGGTAACATGCTTGAACGTCTTAGGAAACATGAACCGATGTGTACTAGGTTTTATTGGTTGTATTTAATGCATGAGTAAATTCTAATGATCCCATGTTAAAGCTTCTTAGCCGGCTCGACATAGGAGTGAAGTAGGCACTCATAGGATTAGGGAGTTAAGTACGCCACCCCATGAATGGTATTAAGGAATACAATCCATCATCCACGCAACTATAACAAGTAATTAACGTGTAAAAGATATCTAGGGAGTAGTGAAATCTAAGTAAACACATTTCTCCACTTATTGCTCACAACCTTAGTTTAATTTAATTTTATTTTCATTTCTAGTATTTTATTTTGATTGCATCTTAGTATTGGGTTAGTTGACTAGCAACTAATTCCGCCCATATCCTTCAAAACCCGAGATTTTTACTTGCTTTCTAAAAAATATAAAAATATAAAAAGAATCATCTCTCATCTCTAGAACTAGTAATTAGGTTTTCTAATCCTAGCGACACTATTCCTGGCTGAACGATCAATCCCCCGGTACTTGTCATTATACTATACTACATCGATCAGGTACACTGCCTGGTGGGGGTTGTAAGCTTCTCGAGATCCCTCGAGAGGTAAAGCCTGGTGCAATCCCTACGCATCAAGTTTTTGGCGCCGTTGCCGGGGAATAGTTATTGTCTAGGTTAGAATCTCTTTTTATTAGGTCTACTTGCTAGATTCCTTTCTAGTAAGATTTTATTGTTATTTTTAGGTTCTCTTTAGTCTATCTTATTTCTTTGTGTTTTTGTTCGTAACTTTTCACCACCCGACATCATGGACGATGGGAACATCTTTGAACCCGTCATCCCACCACAACAAAACCCACCACTAGAACCTCTTAGGCCCCGAACCTTAGGAGAGTATTCCTGACCTAGCCACCAAGGGTACCGAAACACCATTGAGCTCATCGGAGCCAATGTGACCCCCTTGCGATCCGACACCATCCGGTTGGTACAAAGCGGATGTGCATTCCATGGACTTCGTTCCGAAGATCCAAATCAACATCTTAAGGAATTCCTTAAAATTGTAGATTCCATAGACCTAGATGTTGCAACTAGAGAGACAACCCGATTACGCCTATTCCAATTCTCTCTACGGGATCAAGCTAGTCAATGGCTTGAGCGTTTACCCGCGGGATCCATCACCACATGGGATGATCTCACCACTCGTTTCCTTGCTCAATTTTTCCCACCGGGGAGAACTACTAAGCTTAGAAATGACATCTTGATGTTCCAACAACGTCAAAATGAATCTCTTTATAAAGCATGGACTCGTTTCAAGGACTTACTCCAAAAAGTCCCTCATCATGGCATAGATCTTTGGCTCCAAGTCCAAATATTTTATGACCATATCGATCTCTCCACGAGGCGAGCCATTGACCAATCGGCCGGTGGTAAGCTACGTGATCTAAGTGCGGAACAATCATGGGAACTCATAGAAGATCTTGCTCTCTATGACAACGAAAGTTGGAATGATCCCCGTGATTTGAACAAAACGGTCAAGGCAATATCTTTGCCTTCAAACAACTCTAGCACCCCCGACCGTAGGATCATGGAACTTGAAGGTCGAGTCAAGTCTCTCATGAAATCTTACGAAGCTCAAAAGCCTTCAAGCCAAGTAAGCAGAATCGCTTCTACATGTAAATTATGTAATGGCCCTCACGAGACTCATAACTGCATGGAGCTTCCAAAACCTGCTTATACCGAATTCACATCGTCACACGTGGGTCGAGGCCCTCGAACTTCTGTCGAGGCCTATGAGGCATGGAAGGATAAACCTAATTTCAGAGGGTACCAAACGCGGAGCGTATCCTTCAATGACTCCTCACCACTCACTTGGTCCGAGCATTTTCCATCACAAAGCATTCCTAGGAAAATCTGTGAAGATGCTTTGCGAAAATTCATTCTATCTCAAGAATTACAGCTCTCTACACTCGAGGCTAAATTTAGACAACAGCAGGCCGATATGAATAACAAGATTTGTAATCTGTTAACTGCTATCAAAGAGCACACTGTTAATAAACCTATTCACGTTGATGAGGTCAAATCTGTTACCATCATAAGTCCGCCAACCTCCCCTGTGAAAATAAAAAGTCCTAGTAAGCTATTCAAACATCTATCACCAAAAGAAAAAGAACCTGTCAACCCCCTAGGACCAATCCATTTCGTAAACACCATCACCACGATATCTGCTTCTACACCTAACCTGAACCAACAACAAACTAAAAAAATTGGCCATACATCTAAAGATGAGACCTCAAGGGTGGACCACGATTTGGCCAGAAGCCCTACCAACTCATCCGAGCAGTGCGCCACGCAAGAATCTACCAAATCGGATGAAGGGAAAGAGAGATCGAAAGAGCATACGAGAAATCCAGCCATTTTGGGTAAATCTATTTTAGAGGAACCCGAGAGAAAAATGGAGGATGTTACCAGTGGGAGTAGCGATAGGACTGATGAAAGCAACCCTAAAGTTTTTAAGATCTCCTGCACCATTAAGGAAAAGCTCTTAACCGATAGTCATATAGATCCTAGCTTCCCAGACAACATAATACCCCTTTCCCTATACCACGAAGCCTTCCCAGAATGCATTGTGTGCAAGAGAGTCAATAATGCAAGGGTAATAAAAAATGTATCAATTATAATTGGAGAGCTTGTTTACAATATTGACCTCACCGTGGTCGATGACGTGGACCCTCTCACCAATCGAACATTAACCAACCTTGTTCTTGGGAAACCATTTATCAATGAATCGGGAGTAATCCTTGCTGAGAATGATGGAAGTGCATTGTTCACCAATGGTGTTAAGAAGGTAATTTTTCGTAGGGGTAATGAGGAGGTATACGAGTATCTTCCTTCCCTTGAGGGGAATCTATATGGATCAAGGGATGGAGAATCGGAGAAGATAAGGAGGCGTGATCCGAATAATCTCAAAATTCCCTGCATGATCGGTCATAAGTACTTCGATAACGTCTACATTAATGTATTCATGCCTAAGAATTTTATGTCCCTATTCCATTATAACAATATCTGCAGATGGGCAATGATTTACAAGGGAGAGAAAGTGGTTGGTAAAGATCATGAAATCCAGGTGTTCGTAGGAAATATGGCATTCACTATGGAATTCACGATTGTGGACAACATTGAAGACTATGCATGCTTTATTTTTATTGTCGGTAGATCATGTTTCTAAACTAAAAAGTGAGAATACTTTACTTTGTTATTTTGGCCTAGTCTTAACTCCACCTAAAGGTATTTTTGCAAAAGATAAGTGTAAGGGGAAACCCCAAATATGTTTTTAAGAAACAAACCGATCATGATTCTCCACAATATTAAGTGAACATGTATATTCGTATTTGTTAGAGTCAAATGCTTGTATTGAGTCATAATGAAGTTTTGCAGGATTTTCCAGGAAGTAGGACCAAGTTTTTCCAGAAATTTTCTGGAAACTTAACACAAGAATTTCTGCAGGTCACTTCTGACAGCGTCATGAGCTTGCTTTTGACGGCGTCACGTGTAAAAATCTGGAAATTTTACCAGTTTTGTTTTTCTAACGGAGTCTTAAAATTTTTGCTGAATTATTAAGTTTTATAATCTCCAGGAAATCTGCAAACTTCATTCCACAAGCATTATATCTTATTTTGTTTTCTAGGATTTAGTAACTTATGTAGATTGTCGCCGATTTTATGCGAGGTTGTCTTGTTTGTTTTCTCAGGATTTACAGTTTATGTATGACAAGAAGATGATTTATACTCTGGAAGGGAAGCTTTTATTGTTCATTTTCTTGGAGGAAGATCTAACCTGGCCACCTTATTATCCATACCGAGTGAATCAGGGGAGTATTTGATTTCATTCTTTTTACTTATTTTACTTTTACATTCTTTACTTGAACATTGGGGACAATGTTCATCTTAAGTGTAAGGGGAAGGTAAAATGATGATACCTTACAAATACACTTTCGCTTGAGTTTGTTTGTTTAATAGTATATGTGTAATAAAACTATGAGAAATACGTGTTAGTGTGATTTTAGCGCCAAATTTAAAAATTTTTACAACATTTAGGAGTGAAACTTTAGCCATAGCAAGCGTCTCATGGATAGGAGATTGTATGACTAGCACATAACCGTATCATTCAGAAAAATTTTCTACCCAAATATGTGAGGTTCGCCTTTAGATTTGATAGGAAAAGCATTTATTATTAGTGCTTATGAGTGTACCGGTAGCATTTAGATTCTAGAACTTGCGTTAGTGATGCATCCCGAGACCGCTAGTGAGACTACATTCGTGTAGTAGGATTTACTACATGATAAGAGGCATTAGGATCACCCTTGTGTTAAACCCGTATCATAATTACTTGACCATTTAAGTCATATTACTTGGCTAGTTAAGTCAACTAATTTTTCCCACACCTTAGCGTTGTACTCATTTTTAGTACACGAAACCCCTAGTACACCCCTCCGAGCCTATCTTTTCGTTTCTAACTTTAAGCATCTTACTTAAAGGAAGAATTTGTTACACCCCACTTAAATGTACACCCAAATCGCCTTAGCCTTCCGTGTATGCGCTCATTTTTAGTGCATTATTGTTATTTGTTATACCCTAAGTTAATTATCTAATTGATTACATGGTTGCTAAGTCGAGTCATATCCTTGTACATATTGTTTTGGGACGATTGGGACTCATGGGTAAAGTACTTATTTTATGGAGTAATGGGGAAGAACATCATATATTACCCCCATATGTACGCTAATCTTAAAAGTACTCCAAGTGTTTTGATTATCTTAATTCGAGTCATTAGATTAGTTTATTGTAAAATATGTAAAAATTCAAGTGTAAGGAGAATTTTCATTCCCTATGATGTATTATTTTGGATGGTATGGTAAAAGTGTATGCAAAAAAAAAAAAAAAAAAAAAAAAAAAAAAAAAATAGAAAAAGAAAAGAGAAAAAAACATACGGACTACCATCCCGTTTCATTCTATGTTTATTTTATGTTTTTGTTATTTTTCATTTATTAGCTTAAGTCGAGTCTAGTCTTGGCTTAGCAACGCCATACTGTACATGTAATTAACCAAGATTGTTAACTCGCCACCAGTAAAGATTGCCTATATCCAACAAAATCGTGTATTTCATATCCCTATACCTAACGTTACAACCCTTTAAAAGACCTCTTTGATAGTTTATCCTAGGTGCTCGCGCCATGTCGTGGAGGTTTGATCCTTTCCCAAGCCTATGGTAATATATTTTGCTATGACAGGTAGTGAGAGATATCTTCCGTTTCCATATTGTAATTTATACTTTATTACACCCGAGAGATGTGAGTATCTAAACACTATTTGTGAGGTGCTTGTGTATGACCTCCGTGCTTGTCTTTGGTCTTTTGTGGAACGATTATTTGTTGTAATTACTTTTATATTAGTGTTAAATGACCCCTAACTTGTATTTTGACTGAAATAAAAGCGCATTTGCTTGAGGACAAGCAAATCTCAAGTGTAAGGGTATATGATGAGGCAAAAAATGAAGCACTTTTAGGGGGTCATTTAAGCCCGGAATTGAATTTATTTGATCAAATATTGCCCTAAATCGTTCCTTTTGTGATTTTAGGTACTTTGGGAGTGAAATCTGGAAAAGGAAGCAATTCGGACGTTTTTGGAGCATAAAAGTGAAGAAAACGCCAAAGACTTAATTTTCCAAGCTGGGAACAGTGTGTGACGGCGTCAAGAGTACTTTCCTGATGGCGTCAAGAGTAAAGATCATGACGACCCAGTACAGAAATGAAGGCGTCACAAAGAAGAGCGTCAAGAGTTAAATGTGTGACGGCCTGGAAAAATGGAATACATGACGGCGTCAGATGTTGATCAAGGCAGTCCGAGGATTATTTTTGGCGGCGAGATGACGGCATCACAAGGTTGTTCTTGACGCCGTCAGCCTCTATTATCTATATATAGTTTTCTAATTTTCATTCATTAATAGGAACAAGTTTGAAGAAACCCAAAGGCCGAACCATATACGTATTTTACAGCTTTTTCAAGGGTTTTCAGCCCTTGAACCCTTACATGTGTTATTGAGATAAGTATTCTTTTAATTCAATCAATATGTCTATGTGTTGGTTGTCTTTATCTTGTGATTGTCTTGATTCCACCATGCTAGGCTAGATTTATCTTGTGTTTGCTTAGATCTAATGAAAACTAGATGTTGATTATGTGTTGATTACTTGTTTATGGTTGTATTAGATGAATGATTTCAATGTTAGGCTTAAGAAAACTGGCAGATCTCCAAATGGTAACATGCTTGAACGTCTTAGGAAACATGAACCAATGTGTACTAGGTTTTATTGGTTGTATTTAATGCATGAGTAAATTCTAATGATCCCATGTTAGGAGCTTCTTAGCCGGCTCGACATAGGAGTGAAGTAGGCACTCATAGGATTGGGGAGTTAAGTACGCCACCCCATGAATGGTATTAAGGAATACAATCCGTCATCCACGCAACTATAACAAGTAATTAACGTGTAAAAGATATCTAGGGAGTAGTGAAATCTAAGTAAACACATTTCTCCCCTTATTGCTCACAACCTTAGTTTAATTTAGTTTTATTTTCATTTCTAGTATTTTATTTTGATTGCATCTTAGTATTGGGTTAGTTGACTAGCAACTAATTCCGCCCATATCCTTCAAAACCCGAGATTTTTACTTGCTTTCTAAAAAATATAAAAATACAAAAAGAATCATCTCTCATCTCTAGAACTAGTAATTAGGTTTTCTAATCCTAGCAACACTATTCCTAGCTGAACGATCAATCCTCCGGTACTTGTCATTATACTATACTACATCGATCAGGTACACTGCCTGGTGGGGGTTGTAAGCTTCTCGAGATCCCTCGAGAGGTAAAGCCTAGTGCAATCCCTACGCATCAGTGGTCTTCTCCCAGTAGTTGCTGCCTCTAATTGGTTCCACTAAGTGAGAGTATACTTCCTTCCATGTGGACAACCAATAATAGCTATGTACCCAAGACTCAGGAGGTCCAACTTGAATGCCATTGAGTCCCATATTCCAACAGGCTACAACAGCATGCTTATAAGGTATCCCTGTCAATTCCCATTTTCTGCATGTACATACCTTATCCTGTACATTCACAAGACACTGATCACCCCATGCTCCTGTTACCTGATACTTAACTCCTCCATTTCATATCATCCGCAATGTATCAGCCTCGCTCTTAATCTTTTCCAATATTTTAGATGCAGTTGGGGTTAGAGGCCCATCAGTTTTGTCAATTACACCTTGTACCGCTACTATTCTCTTCATGCAGTATTCTCTGATGTACTCTAAAAGTGTAATGACTGGCTTGTCCCTTGCTGGAGCTATTTTACCATTAAACACCTCACAAATGTTGTTGATCAATAAATCTGTAACTGCTCTACCTATAACACGAAAATATGAAACACTTAAATGATATACATGTCTACTATTGAACCATTTTTTCCTTTTAAAAAACAAACAAACAATTACCAGAAAAATGAGATCTTGCCCAATGTTCAGCTGGTATCTTACTCAACCATTCATGTGCTTCCTTCTTCATAGCCTTCAAATGTTCCATACACTTTTCAAAACCAACCACGGTTGTAACAGATGCACATCTCCACAAAGCTTCCTTATATTCCAATCCACTAAACTGCTGCCTCATATTTTCATGAATGTGCCTCAAGCAAAATCTGTGTTCTTCATTTGGGAAGACAGATTTTAAGGCTGGAATGAGTCCCTGCATAAACCAACTAAGTTAGCAAAATAATAAATTATATTGTGTTGGGTATTAAAGAATTCTAGAGGAGCATGTTACTAACCTTTTGTCTATCACTCATGAATGTGAAGTTAGATCTAGGGCTTCACCCAAGCACATTAAGAACCAAGACCATGAACTCTTACTTTCAGCTTCCACCAAGATATAAGCCAATAGGTAAATCCCATTGTTAGGATCAAATCCAGCAGCGACCAACACTTGGCCTGGATAAGGACCTTTCAAGAAACAACCATCTAGCCCCAACAATTCTCTTTTGCAAGCCTTGTAGCCTTCTTTCAACGGTCCCAAACAAACATATATTCTTTTAAACACCCTTCAAGGCTCACTAGGATTAGCAGAATCTCTATCAATTGCAAGCTTCACAGTCGTATTAGGGTTTGTAGACAGCAATTCACCAATATAGTCCCTAAGCATCATATACTGCAGGTTGTGATCACCTGCAACATCTTTATCTCCTTTAGCTTTGGCCCTGAATGCTTTTGTTATAGAAATTTGAAGATGTAATTCACGCTGGAGCTGGTCTCGAACTGCCTTTCCTGGGATCTCTGGATTAACCTTAACTAGGTCATAGATCTTGTTTGCCAAATATTTATAAGTGCAGTGTTTGGTTTCCCTTGATTGAAGGCAAGTATGTTTGTCTTTGTGTGTCTTTACTATCCAGTTTTTCCTAAGTTTGTCTTTGCCTACATACAAGACCCAGGGGCATTGATCATCAACATCATCAGAAGTTCCTACATCATTTCTCTTTCTTTTACTCCCTCTACCTAATGGGCCACTTGATCCACTAGGCCCAACACCTGTATCTACAGTTGGGCTTGTTGATCCACCTAAGAGTGACTCTGTAAAGACAGGAATTTGGTTATCACATACAGCTCTTATCCTAATACCATCATTCTTGACCAACTTCAAATTTCTCCTGCTCTCAACTACATGCATGTATACTCTTTCCTTCACCTCTTCTGGGGTTGCAAACTCTTGTCCAGTGAAAAAATAATACTTCATAATAGGATTCTCTAACATGTTAGCTCCAATTGCTCTTCTTATTTCCCTTAACTGTTTCCTAACAGCAGAATCTGGTTCACCATCAGAACCTGATTGACTCTCAAAACCTTCAACACTAACAGCTTCTACTCCACCTACAACCTCTCCAACTAAACTACTGTTGCCAATGCTGTCATAAGCATTATTCCCAGTTAGTCTATACTTATTTACTTGATCACCACTGCTGTTTCCAATACTGACAGAAGGATTATCCCTTGCTAGATGAAAATCGTTTACTTGCACAGGAGGCTCAACTCCAGTGTGTCCTTCATCATTCATAACTGCAGCCTCTCCTTCATCACCTGAACCTGCATTATCAATTGACCCTCCTTCATAATCACTATCATTGACATTATGAATGTCATCCTGCTCATCCTCTTGTGCCCCTACACCATTACCCTGCTCAACCTCACCCTCTTGTGCCTCTTGCCTGTTATCCTATTGACCCTCAGTTGTATGTGTTTGGGGATCATCTAGGCCAAAAACAGGCAAGCCTACATTTAAGTCCAGGTCAGCAACACCAAAATGTTCATCAAGACTTAATCCACTAGTGGTGTCGACATTTATGGCATCCAAATAACTAAATGAATGAGGCATGTCTAACTCATTCTCATCAAACTCCGTCATCCTAACTATATCAGCAAGTTTTTTTGAAACAACCTCCTCACTGGCAGGTACAACTGGGGTGAAACTTAAATTTAAACTTCCAAACTGTGAATCAATGTGGGGAAGGTCATTGTTTTGGTTTTCACCACATTCACTTAAAGTCAATTGTGTAAAATGGGTACCTTGAATTGAGTTGGCTGGAAGTGTAACATTATCAGTATTATCAGGCCATGTCAGGGCCAACATTTGACGAGGTTTAGTTACCTTAGAGGCAATAGGTGGACTAGACACAAGTTCCTCTATTATCATCGTTGTTTTCCCAGTAACCCTAGAACAACCGTGCTCTATGTACACTTCTATCAACTTGAAACCAGCTACTAGATAACCCAAACATCTCACATCATCATCAGATGACAAGGGAAACAGGTCGTGGTCTAAAGTACTTATAGGACTAAGATAGTGGTAAAACAGAGGCTCATTCTGACTTGTGTAGCCCAACTGTAGCACCATCTGGTCTAGATCAAACATAGAGAATACATCAACATCCACCCTATCAAATATGTCTTCAGCACCACCCACGTATTCCCTATTAGGGAAACGCATAAAGGCCCCTCCATGATGTATACGTATTGTGAATAAATTCCGCTGAAATTCTGCAATATAAAGTCAATTACTTAGTACCTAAACATATATAAACACAAGCTAAGAGCAAAATAAGCTCAAATCAACTGGATTTAAACTCATTACCATAGTCATTCTCACATTGCGTCTCTAACTCTTCTGCAGGGACTGTCACTCCTCTTTTGCGCATCTTCCACGTTGGTGCGGACATTGTTAGGGACGATTTTCGAGACTTTTGTGATTTTGACGTTGATGTGATTGGGCGGGAAAGTTTTTTGCAGGCAGTATCTTGGAAAACGAAAGCTTCAGGAAAAAGTGCTTGGAACTTTTTTTATAGCAAACTTTTAGGGACCAAATATGAGAATTACTGTTGGAAGTGTTTATGTGTGAAATGACGAAACTACCCATGGTAGACACGTCAGGTAACGATACTGCCAAACGTCTGTTTGTCAAAAGGACCAACCGCACCAATATCGACAAGTTCAGGGACGAAAATGACAAAAAAAATAGTTTAGGGACGAAACGCGAGAATCTTGACAAGTTTAGGGACGAACGGTGAAATATTGTCATGGTTATATTATCATCGTCAAGTGATTAAGTGATTGAAGTTTAAAATTTTGTTGATAGTGAGACAAGTAATTTGGGACAATGAGGTTGAACGAGTTAAAAATTGTCCAAAACGCATATAAATGTTTACAACCACCTAAAATCGTTAAATGTTTAAAGTTTTAAGCATGTATTATCCAACAGCAAAACTATCACAACTCGAAACTAAATCAAGTAATCAACTTCATTTAGATGTAACAGAATCACCATTATTTTACTCCGTATCCTGCTTACTGTCATTATATAGTGTTCACAACTCATTAGAACCAAACTATTCATCATTAATATAGTATCATCATCTTTCGTTTTCTAAAATATATATGGATAAATGCCCATAAGTTAGGCTACACTTTCGTTTTCATCTTGTTTCCTATATAACAACGATGGTGTAAGGTGTTAATCAGAAACTTCGTATGATTGTTGACAACAAACATTTTGCGGGACTAAAAACACGTTAAGCAATAACCACATCTTTAAATTTAGGGAAGTGATCTGCACACTTCACAAGTTGATTTGCACACTCTAATTTAGTGTTTATTGCCATTTATACCCTTATAAGGGTGCACAAGAGTATAAGTGATTTAAAGGTATAAATGGCAATACATACTAAATTAGAGTGTAATAATCAACTTGTGAAATGTGCAAATCACTTCTTTTAAATTTATACGCTTATCTAGGTAACTATTGTACTTATTATCAAATTTTAATACTACGATATTGACTATATAACAACTGACTTTTGATCAAATGAGAAAAAAACTTAAAATAAGAAGGATGAGAAATAATTATAAACACATTTGAGATGCATCGACTTAAATTAGATGCATCCCTAATTTTTTAGCTGCACCATAATATATTTTCTAGCAAAAAATTAGATGCATATACATATATTAGATACATTTCATCAAGTTAGGCAAATTCTATATATTTTTTGTCTTCTGCGGGTCAAATTTATTGTTACTACTGCTTTGCATCGTTTTCACTTCAAATCACTTTTCGGAATTAATTGGGATGCATCTAAATGAATAGAAATACATCTAAATCAAGTCGATGCATCTCAAATGCATGATTATAGTTATTTCTCATCCTTTTCATTTTATGTTTTTTTTCCCTGGATCCTTACCCACCTATAACAACTATCTTTATGTTTGTGTATGAAATTCAAATTTGGAGTTTTCTTAGATTGAGGATATAGATAACCTGGACATTACGGAGTATATTACTATATTTATGGGAGTTAATTGCTATGTCTCTATTTATTTTATACGGTGTCATTAATTAAAATGTCAGTTTGCATTTACCATGGTTACCAATAAAATATCTGGTCAAAGGTTTTATAAGATTGACCTTTGACCCGTAACTCTATTCGTTCCCAATATACGCGTGACGTGCTGACAACGACAAAGATTAAAACAAGATAACACTGTTAGGAATTTATGTTTTTTTTATACCGAATTAAAAAAATAATAATAATAAATAAAATAAAAAATAAAAATCTGATAGGTAAAGACTTTTTAATTTTGTACAAGGTATAGTAGTATTGGTTTTTTTAAATGCTAACATGTATGCTTAAACAAGTGAGAGTTTCAATTGTCATAAAAAGATTTGAGGGTCATGTGTATATGGGAGTTGATTCGCATATCACATTTTTTTTGATTATTTTATTATTTTGTACAACATTGTAATGCACAGAGAGCACACAATACAACACTGTGATGTATTGAGTATGGTGAAATAAAAAAAAAATAGTGTGCGAATCAACTCTCCATGTGTATACATGGTGCCTCCTGAGTTTGATTACTGCTACCTCTTCGTTGCGTAGTAAAATTAGGTAATTAATATATATATTATTTAAGATCAAAAACGACGTCACTCCACTGTGCCACTTACATTGCATCTACAGTACTTCGACCAGGCCCAATCTAAAGTCCGTTCAGTGGCCCAGTAACAATGTCGGTTCCCCTTTTTCTTTTCAGTTAAAAAAAAAAAAAAAAAAAAAAAAAAAGAAAGAAAAAAAAAACGTTATATAACCAACCGCCTTTTGCTTATCTTCCAAATAATTCGAGATTCTTCCAGATATCAAAACGGGGGTGTTTGGGTTTTATTTGTGCTTTCAGTAGCAGTTGATTTATTGTTGCAATCAAGACGACAGGAGCTATTAATGGACAACAACCTTTCCATCGGGATCAAAAGATTAGTAGCAGCATCCAAAATTAAAGGTGGATTTAACGGGGTTTTTTTTTTTTTTTTTTTTTTTTTTTTTTTTTTTTTTTTGGATAAGTTAATCTTTTGGTAGTATATATGTCTACTCTTAATGTACAACAAAGTTCTTGCATTTTGTGTTATTTGGTAGTGAAATTAATTATGAGATTTTAGGATGTTGATGTTGCTATGCGGATTTATGGATTAATGCCTTTTTAGTAATTTTATTTTAATAATAGTATGTTGAACGATGTTCACCTTCGCTTCTCTGATGGTCTGATTGTACATATTTTTGAGCGATGTACAGGTGCCTTTTTAGTAATTTTGTATATGATCTTATAAAAATTTTGTGATGAATAAAAAGTGAAGAAATGTTAACCTTATTTGTATACCAGAGGTTCTTAACTTATGACAAAAAGGCTGATGTTGTATGCATAGACGAGGCCATTGATGAACTTACTGACTTTTGTGGAGCCAGGAAAGCTGTTGCAGAATGGACTGTGAGGTGTGCAATCAGTGAAAATCTATTTGTCCTCATGTTCTATTTCAGTTATTTATATTAATTGTCTGGCGATTGCAGAGCAATAGGTGCCTTATGAAAAAGCATTAGCCGACAAACTTGAGCAATAGGTGCCTCAGTGCCTTATGAAAAAGCATTAGCCGACAGACTTGATCGCTTCAAACCTTCATTGTCGTGCAACCGAAGCTTCCTTGAAAGGAGGCCCCCAAGGTAATTTAGATGACTGTACAAGATCAGTTAGGGAACAAAATCCCGCCGTATTTGTAAATTGCGTAATCAAAAGGCCACATGATATGATGTTTAGTAACTCCTGCTAATCAGGTAATTATTGTAGTTGCTCTTTATAACATGATATATTCTTTGATTAAACCGCTTTTTTCCTTTGATTTGTAGTAAATTCTGAATTACATTCGTGCCCTGCAAACTGAGTGAGAAAAACTAGAAGGGGTGGTTGAATAGTTTACCGTTTTTTAGTTAATTACCTTTTTAAAACTTTACGTTTAATCAAAGATTTAACCTACAAGACAATATATAAAGTGCAAGTATAAAGAAAGAAACGATCAAACCACAACACGATTGTTTATCGTGGTTCGGCTACAAGGACTCTTTTTCCTTGCCCTACTCCATGCCGAGAGTTTCCAACTCGAGAGTTTCAAGCACTAATCAACAAGCTCCTTTCACGGGTGGAGAAACCTCTACAATCTTTGCTTATACTTTATCCGGTACAAAGCTAAATACCGGGTCCTAGTTCAAGGTAGAACCAACCTAACGTCGCCTATCCACTATTGCTGATACTAAGCTAGATGTCGAGTTCTTTTACAAGGGTACAACCACTCCCGTCACACCATGTATTTTAAGGCCTAAAATACAAACCGATCACTTCAATACAAGATACAAATGAAGTATAAACTATAAGAGTTTACACAATGCAAAGCTAACAAGTCTTGCAACTTTGAGTTGAATACTTGTAACTTTTCGGATGAACTTGTGAACTTCCTTTCTACATAAGAGAATCACACAAGTGAGTTGCTACTGAGTTAGATAAGAATATAGAGAGGATGCATGTATTATATAGCTAAAAGTGATGATGGATTTCTTGCAAATGGCTTGGTATTTATAGCCAACCAAACCAGCAGACTGGCGGATCCGACGAAACCAAAACATGGGTTCCGCCCTTGTACCCTGAGGGTTCCGCCAAGTCTGATAGTCAAAGACTCCAAGAAATATTTCCATATCTAGCAATGTCACATCAAGTTTATGTAAGTCAACACACAATGGATTGAGTTGGAAACTATCCAAATGTGTAAGAGATCTTTATGGAAAGTCAACTACTAGATTTAGTAAGCTTTCCATAAATGCACGTGATGTAAGTTATGATGTCATATTATGTTTTCTATATTTAGTAATATAACAAAGTTATGCTTAATATGAAATGTAAAGTTTAGTTACAATAAGACTATAACTAAAATGATGTTTTACTAAAAACTAAAGTTTACACTTTGCGTTAACAAAACTTAACAAAGATCGTAAAATATAAATAATGTTTTTAGGCGATATTTGTATTAACAATCTCCCCCTTTTTGTTGATGACAAAACATAAACTTTATTTTTAAGTAAATCACTAAGTCTAGTGTTAAGTCTATAAAAGTTTGTATTTAAACTTGTTTTACTTGATTGATGAAAATCATTTTAAGTTTATAAGTTTAAATATATTTTCTCCCCCTTTTTTGTCGAAACAAAAAGAAGAGTTGCGTAGCGGAATGATGCAAATGCTCCCCCTTGGACAATACTCCCCCTTAATGGAGTGCTAAGAAAGGATACATGGATTTTGATCCTACAAAAAAAATTAGTTGACGATAATGATACATGATAACTCATGTAGACATAAAATGAAAATATAAGCAATCACACTCTCAACTTATATATGAGTAACCAACAATGAATATAAGAAAGTAGAAAAGATGTTATTTTAAGTAAAATTTGACTTTGTAAAAGTCAAAGACAAGAGATGAAAATTTTCATTCTACTTTTAGAAAAATAAAGGTGAAAAGGTACAAATAGTCCTATGTCTATAAAAAGACCAACATTGTCCATGATGAGAAACATCCTCCTAAGTTAAGGTCTATGGTTGGTGAGGATGAGAAAGAGTGTTTAGACTATTGATAATGTGTTGGATGACAAAGCGGCTTTCATATTGAACTTGATAAAGCATGGATTTTATGCTTTCACAAATTTGGATTGTTCACTCACATTGCGTACAACCATGATGAGGATTAGGTAGGATTGGATTTGTGGTTGATTGTGGTGGTGGTGGAATACTAGTTGTTTGTTGGTTTGTGTTAGGTGGGTCATTCCATAAGGATCCCTTTATTTCCTCAAATAAAGAAAACAAGGATTCAAAGTGTTGTGATTGACATTGAGGTTCTTGAGGTGGTGGTTGGGTTTGAGGTTGATTGTTTCTTTGGAAATTAGGTTCTTCATATGGAGGACCATGGGTGTTAGTGTGAATGGGATGTACCGACATTGGTTGTGGTTGTGGTGGTGATTGAGTTTTGAATAGTTGAGATGATGGAGATTCAAGTGGTTGTAGTTCTATTGTTGGTGGATTTTGCGTTCTTGGAGGAGGATTTTCCAAGTCTTCAAGAGATGAACGTGGAGATGATGGTGCCGTACCAAAAAGCTCCATTGGTTCATTCTTGGGTGATTTTGGAGGTGATGGTGATTTTGATGGTTGAGTTGGTGCCGATGGTGATGTTTGATCAATTGGTGATTTTGTTGGTGGTGAAGTGATTGTGACACTTTGGGATCTATGAGATGATGTAGGAGTTACAAGATCAAGAAAATTATCTTGGTGAATTGGTGAAGAGATGATAAGGGGTGTTTCATCCGAAGATGATGACCTTAAGTTGATTTTGGTGTTGAAACAACAAGGTTTGACACTAATCCTAGCGGTTCTTCTAATGGGTCGAGATGGTGGTGATGAGTGGTTTGACTTAGTCATGGTGAAACAAGGATGTTAAGAAGATGACAAAGATGAAAGAGAATGATGGTGAGATGTGAGTACAAACTATCCAAGATGAACTAATTTATAGAGTTGGAGAGTTTCGAAAAGTGTGTTTGGATTTGATGTTCTTCCATTCAACGATGGAGGTTTGTGATTATTTTGAAGGGCTATGAATGTTGTCACTTCATTAGAAGTTAGCCAAATGAGGTTTGATTGAGTAAGATGACCAAGATATACACTAAATGCTATGTGGTCATGTCAAATAATTTGGTTTAGATATTCTATGGATTTCAAGGAACCTTTCAAAGGGTTCCTTTCTTTGTGTAGAAGGGTTCCTTGGGTAAAGTATGTTTGAATTTGAATTTTGGCGGGAAGTGGCTTTCTATTTGTTTTAATGGATGAAATTGATCCTAATATGTTTATTGGAAGTTAGGGAAGATGTTTCTCAATAAAGAAAATGATTTGGTCTTGTAGAAAGTTTTATTTTAAAGAGATGAAAAAAAAAATCTGCAGGTGATCAGCGGAACCCAGCAAAAACACGGGCGGAACCCTGTTTTGGGTTCCATCGGTTCCGTTGGGCCAAACTGGGTTTACCCAGAAAATTGACTGGCAGAACCCAGAATTTAGTTCCGCTAGTTCTGCCAAAGCCTAAAAACTAGGCAGAGCAGGTTTTACGGGGTTGAGACGTAATCCAAATTTTCCGAAAACACTTGGAACTTAAAATTTAATTTATAACTGATTAGGAAATGCAAAAAATGAAAGTAGAAATACTCTTACCATTAGACTTTGACCGGAGGCTAGCGAACCTCACTATACTTAGTGAAATTTTCATAAACTAGATAATTTGACAACATTTCAAATGTCGTCATCCTGCATAAAGAGTTAACCCAATACATTTGTCCAATAATACTAATAGAGCGTAGAAGTACAAAACAACATAAACCACATAGTTTAATGACTACAAAGTTCTAAAACTTAATTATCCCAAACTCCCCTTAAACACTCATCTCACAAGCGGTCCAACTTCTTATTCATCTTTCTAATGTACCTTCCAATGCATTTCCACATCCCTTTCGTTTGCTTGAATTCTTAGGACATATCTTTAATGGTGGGAAGTTGTTGAAGGTATTCGAGAGCAGCAAGCTTAGAGTTAGGAAGACCATCGTCATCACTTATTGATGAAGATGAAGATGAAGGCGAGGGAGAGCGAAGACGCTTTCCTTTTGTTTTAGATACTCTCTTACCACTAAGAGGGATAAAGATGTGAGGAACTAGAGAGTAGTCAAGGCGAATTCCTTTGTCATTGGGTGGAATTGGTGAGATGGCTCTAAAGAGACGGGTGAGAAGCATTCTGTAAGGAAGAGCGGTTTTCCATACAAAGGTATGTCGGCCATTCTTCTAGCCATGTAATAAGCCAAGTTGAAGGGTTGTCTAATGGAGATACTATAGAGCATGTAACAAAGACATTTGTTCACATGATCTCTATTTCCTATAGAACATATGATATTAGCTCTAAGAACTTTTTCCCACTTCCTAAATTGAGGTTTAAGTTCATTAAGTTCCATTTCAAACGGGTCTTTGTTCACTTCACTTCCCGAAAGATTTTTCCTAGTGTTTGAGGTTCTTGCGAAGAGATGGTCACGAAGTGCTTCTTTACTAATAAGAAGAGAGGCATAAATGGGATTGCAATTAATGGTGTCAAGACTTGTAAGGTGTCACTTATCCGTGTAGAGACATGTTCCATTACTTGGGATACCAAGAATTTGAGCAAATAGTTCCAAAGGAATGGTGTTTTGATGATGGTTAGTAGTGAAGTTTAAGGAGATTTGACCGTATTCATTACTAGAGAGAACCACGGTAGCATAGAACTCTGGAATGAACCTAGGACAAATTGGCTCATCAATATCTAGGAGACAATCAAAGTTGATGGTAGCTAAGTCTTGGCGAATAGAGTTTCCTTCTAGGAATGATGGATCAATGGTTCTCCCCTCATGGACGTATCGTTTTTCTAAGCCCTTAAAGATTTTGCCTTGGGTTGTAGTAAGACCTTTGGTCATGTGATGTTTGGGTAGATACTTAAGAGTGTCTTTGTGATCGGAGCATGTTGCGGGAGGCATGTTGATTCCGAGAAAACAAAGAATTTCACTTTTTAGTTTAAGTTGATGATTATTGCAATGTGGATGTTTTAGTGTGTGCCTATATGCAAACGATGTGGAGACTTGGTTATCTTGACTCATTTTAATGCTCAAAACATTTGGTAATACGAGTTTTTATTATAAACAAAAAATAACCCAAGCGTTCCTAGTTTAATGTGGCTTCGTTTGAATGTACCCGAAAATACATATTAGTTATGTATTCCCTTTAGCATTCAAGAGATTTTATGTAAATGATGCTTTTGTGACGTTTTTCATTTGTATTAACAATGTGACAAATAGTTGTGTTCTAATTGAGAAAGATTATTTTCAAAAAGTTTACTTGGGGTGTTTGGCAAATCGTGATAGTACTTAAGAAGATGCAATTCCTAACTAAGAGAAAATATGATTAGTTCATGACCAAGTGATACGTGGGAATCGTACCAGGCTTTACCTCTCGAGGGATCTCGAGAAGCTTACAACCCCCACCAGGTAGTGTACCTGATCGTTGTAGTATAGTATAGTGACAAGTACCGGGGGATTGATCGTTCAACTCAGGAATAGTGTCGCTAGGATTAGAAAGCCTAAAAACTAGGTCTAGAGGTGAGGGATGATTCTTTTTGTATTTTTATATTTTATAAAAGCAAGTAAAATCTCGGGTTTTGGAAGAGTGGGCGGAATTAGTTGCTAGCCAACTAACCCAGATAACTAAAGATGCAATCAAAATAAAATAACAAAAATGAAAATGAAACTAATTTTACTAGTGTGGTGGTGACAATAATGAGGAAAAGTTGTGTTTACTTAGATTTCATTACTCCCTAGATATGTTTTACAGGTTAATTACTTGTTACAATTGCATGGATGATGGGTCGTATTCCTTAATACTAGTCATAGGGCCGTGTACAATATTCCCTAACTCTATAGGATCCTACTTCACTCCTATGTCGAGCCGTTAGAAGCTCCTAACATGGGATCATTAGAATTCTCCTACGCATTAAATACAACCAAAAATCATAGTACACCTCTGATCATGTTTCTTAAGACGTTCAATCATGTTACCAATGGAAGTCTGCCAGTTTTCTTAAGCCTAACATCGAATACAATCATCCGTAACAACTATAAACAAACAATCAACCCATAAGTAACATCTAGGTTTCACTACATCTAAGCAAACACAAAAGAAATCTAGCCGAGCATGTTAAATTGAAGACAAGTGTAAGATATATTCAAACAACACATAGACATATTGATTGAATTGAATGAGTACTTATCTCAAATTGAACACGAAAGTTTCAAAGGGTTGAAACCCTTGAAAAAACTGTAAAAATCGGCCTAGGGTTTTTCACTCAAAGTTGCACACTAATGAATGAAATTTGGAAAACTATATATAGATTTTACAGGGTGACGACGTCAAGAAGGAATTTCTGACGTCGTCAACTCGCCGCATATAATGAAATCGTATTGCCTAGATCTGATTTTGACGCCGTCAAGTGTAAATTTCTTCTGGGCCATCACTAATACTTGGACCATGACGGCCTTGGGTGACGCCGTCATGTCCAATGCACAAAACACTCTGGACCGTCATGTGTATCTTCCACTTCCACCTCTTTTGTAACTCTTGACGCCGTCACTTGGAAACTCTTGACGCCGTCAGCACCTGTTCCCAGCAAGGAAAATTGAGACTTTGCCCTTTTTTTCACTTTTATGCTCCAAAAACGTCCAAAATGATTCCTTTTCCAGATTTCTCTCCAAAAGTACCTAAAATGACAAAAGAAACGATTTAGGGCAATATTTGATCAAATAATCACGAATCCGGGCTTAAATGACCCCTTAAAAACGGTTCATTTTTCGCCTCATCAAATACCCTTACACTTGAGATTTGCTTGTCCTCAAGCAAATGTGCTTTTATTCTAATCAAAATACAAGTTATGGGTCATTTAACACTAATATAAAAGCAATTACAACAAATAATCTTTACACTAAAGACCAAAGACAAGCACGGAGGTCATACACTAGCACCTCACCAATAGTGTTTAGATTCTCACATCTCTTTGGTGTAATAAATATATCTCACAATAAGGAAATGGAAAAACATCTCTCACTACCTGTCATAGGAAAATAGATTACCATAGGCTTGGGAAAGGATCAAACCTCCACCACTTGGTGTAAGCACCTAGGATAAACTATCAAAGAGGTCTTTCAAAGGGTTATAACGTTAGGTGTAGGGATATTGAATACACGGTTTTGTTGGATAAAGACAATATTTACTGGTGGCGAGTTAATCATCTTGGTTAATTACATGTACAATATGGCGTTGCTAAGCCAAGAATAGACTCGACTTAAGCTAATAAATCAAAGATAACAAAAACATAAAATAAACATAGAATGAAACGGGATGGTAGTCCGCATGTTTTTCTCTTTTCTTTTTCTATTTTTTTTTTCTTTCTTTTTTTCGATTTTTTTTTTATTTTTTTTTTATTTATTTATTTTTTTTTTTGCATACACTCTTACCCTACCATCTAAAATAATACATCATAGGGAATGTACGTTCCCCTTACACTTGAATTTTTACATACTTTACAATAAACTATTCTAATTACTCAATCAGGATAATCAAAACACTTGGAGTACTTTTAAATATTAACGCACATATGGGGGTAATAATATGATGTTCTTCCCCATTATTCCATAACACAAGTACTTTACCCATGAATCCCAATCGTCCCAAAACAATATGTACAAGATATGACTCGACTTAGCAACCATGTAATCAATTAGATAATTAACTAAGGGTTTAAACAAATAACAATAATGCACTAAAGATGAGTGCATACACGGAAGGCTAATGCGATTTGGTTGCACATTTGGGTGGGTTGTAACAAATTCTTCCTTTAAGTAAGATGCTTAAAGTTAGAAACGAAAAGATAGGCTCGGAGGGGTGTACTAAGGGTTTCGTGTACTAAAAATGAGTACAACGCTAAGGTGTGGGAAAAATTAATTGACTTTACTAGCCAAGTAATATGACTTAAGTGGTCAAGTAATTATGATACGGGTTTAAACACAAGGGTGATCCTATTGCCTCTTATCATGTAGTAAATCCTACCACACGAATGTAGTCTCACTAGCGGTCTCGGGATGCATCACTAACGCAAGTTCTAGAATCTAAATGCTATCGGTACACTTATAAGCACTAATAATGAATGCTTTTCCTATCAAATCTAAAGGAGAACCTCACATATTTGGGTGGAAAATTTTTCTGAATAGTACGGTTTTGTGCTAGTCATACAACTCCTATCCATGAGATGCTTGCTAAGGCTAAAGTTTCACTCCTAAATGTTGTAAAAAAATTTAAATTTGGCGCTAAAATTACACTATCAAGTATTTCTCTTAGTTTTATTACACACCTACCATCAAACAAACAAACTCAAGTGCAATAGTATCCTATAAGGTATCATCATTTACCCTCCCCTTACACTTAGGATGAACATTGTTCCCAATGTTCAATTAAAGAATGTAAAAGTGAAATAGGTAAAAGAATGAAAGCAAATACTCCCCTGATTCGTTCGGTCTGGATAGTGTGGTAACAAGGTTCGATCTTCCTCCAAGAAAATGAACATTCAAAGTTTCCCTTCCAGAAAAATAAATCATCTTCTTGTCATACATAACCTGTTAAACATGAGAAAACAAACAAGGTAACCTCGCATAAAATCAGCGGCAATCTATATATATTAACAAGTCCTAGAAAGCAAATTAAGATATAATACTTGTGGAATGAATATTTGCAGATTTCCTGGAGTTTATAAAACTAAAGAATTAACAAAAACTTTAAGACTCCGTTAGAAAAACAAAACTCGCAAAATTTCCAGAATTTTACACATGACGCCGTCAGGAATTAATTCCTGACGCCGTCAGAAGTGACCTGCAGAAATCTTTACGTTAAGTTTTCGGAAAATTTTTGGAAAACTTATGTCCTACTTCCTGGAAAATCCTGCAAAACATCATTATGACTCGATACAAGCATTTGACTCTAACAAATACTAATACACATGTTCATTTAATATTGTGGCGAATCAAGATCAATTTCGTTCTTAAAAACAAATTTGGGGTTTCCCCTTACACTTAGCTTTTGCAAAATACCTTTATATAAAGTTAAGACGAAGTTAAACAACAAAATAAAGCATTTTCACAATTTTATTTTGAAACATGATCTACCAACAATAAAAATAAAGCATGCATACGGAAGCAAATAACAATCAAACAAATAAAAATCACACAAAACATGGGTTACCTCCCAAGAAGTGCTTTTCTTTATTTACGAGTCTTGTAGCTAGACTCAAGGTCATGGGCTATCGTGTGTCGCTTATGCTCACATACCCTAGGGTGAGCCATCTAATAGTCGCCTCATCTTTCTTATAGTCATCACTTAGCTCTAAACATCTGCAATAATACCTTTTATTCTTTTCATGAGGATATTTAAGCCCTTTCCTTTTATCATTCTCACTTAGCATTTCTAAGGGTGGATACCTACTACATTTCTCCATAGAAAAATCCTTGAACCTAGGGTGTGCACGGGGCATTTGGTAAACAAAATCTTCATCCCCATCCGAGAATGTAATTAACCCTTCCATAAGTTTTTCATCAAGGTTGGTTAACCTTTTGAAGGGTTTTCCAAACACAACTTGGGTTAAATTACTATCGATAAATTCTCCTAGATTCTCCATAACCACGAATTCAACAAGATAAACAAAGCTTCCTACAAACACATGCAATGACATTGCCCTAGCAATAATATTATCTCCTTTGTATTCTAACTCATCTACCATAATTTTATTGTATTCACTACGCGAGATTATGTTCATTGGTAGAGATGAGTTAAGGTAGGCATCAAAGCTCCTAAATCCAATTTTACAAGGAAATTGCATATTAAATGGGTTATCATTCTCAGTCCTTGTTCTAGGGTCGACATACCTAAGAGGGTCCACTTCATCATCCATCCTATCCTCACTAATTACGTCACCATCATCTAGGTCCTCATCGGAGTCCGAATAGCAAAAAGGACTAGCCCTATGGTCATCATTATGGTCGGACTCCTCCATCTCAAAGTTATTGTTAATGTGATGGTTAGGTGAGAGATTAGGTGGGTTCTCATTTTTCACTAAAGGGATTGGGGCGAGCATTTGGAAAATCCTACGACGAAAAACACGAATAACAGAAATCAAACGATCAATGCTATTGTTATCCATCGAGATAGTTTACGAACAAAGGAAACAAAGAAATAAGATAGACTAAAGAAAACCTAAAAAATAAAAAATAAAAAAAAATCTTACTAGAAAGGAATCTAGCAAGTAGACCTAATAAAAGAAATCCTAACCTAGACAATAACTATTCCCCGGGCAGCGGCGCCAAAAACTTGATACGTGGGAATCGCACCAGGCTTTACCTCTTGAGGGATCTCGAGAAGCTTACAACCCCCACCAGGCAGTGTACCTGATCGTTGTAGTATAGTATAGTGACAAGTACCGGGGGATTGATCGTTCAACTCAGGAATAGTGTCGCTAGGATTAGAAAGCCTAAAAACTAGGTCTAGAGGTGAGGGATGATTCTTTTTGTATTTTTATATTTTATAAAAGCAAGTAAAATCTCGGGTTTTGGAAGAGTGGGCGGAATTAGTTGCTAGCAAACTAACCCAAATAACTAAAGATGCAATCAAAATAAAATAACAAAAACGAAAATGAAACTAATTATACTAGTGTGGTGGTGACAATAATGAGGAAAAGTTGTGTTTACTTAGATTTCCTTACTCCTTAGATATCTTTTATAGGTTAATTACTTGTTACAATTGCATGGATGACGGGTCTTATTCCTTAATACTAGTCGCAGGGTCATGTACAATATTCCCTAACTCTATAGGATCCTACTTCACTCCTATGCCGAGCCGTTAGAAGCTCCTAACATGGGATCATTATAATTCTCCTACGCATTAAACACAACCAAATATCATAGTACACCTCTGATCATGTTTCTTAAGACGTTCAAGCATGTTACCAATGGAAGTCTGCCAGTGTTCTTAAGCCTAACATCGAATACAATCATCCATAACAACTATAAACAAACAATCAACCCATAATTAACATCTAGGTTTCACTACATCTAAGCAAACACAAAAGAAATCTAGCCGAGCATGTTAAATTGAAGACAAGCGTAAGATATATTCAAACAACACATAAACATATTGATTGAATTGAAAGAGTACTTATCTCAAATTGAACATGAAAGTTTCAAATGGTTGAAACCCATGAAAAAGCTATAAAAATCGGCCTAGGGTTTTTCCCTAAAAGTTGCACACTAATGAATGAAATTTGGAAAACTATATATAGATTTTACAGGGTGACGGCGTCAAGAAGGAATTTCTGACACCGTCAACTCGCCGCCTATAATGAAATCGTATTGCCTAGATCTGATTTTGACGCCGTCACGTGTAAATTTCTTCTGGGCCGTCACTAATACTTGGACCATGACAGCCTTGGGTGACGCCGTCATGTCCAATGCACAAAACACTCTGGACCGTCACGTGTATCTTCCACTTCCACCTCTTTTGTAACTCTTGACGCCGTTACTTGGAAACTCTTGACGCCGTCAGGTACTGTTCCCAGCAAGGAAAATTGAGACTTTGCCATTTTCTTCACTTTTATGCTCCAAAAACGTCCAAAATGATTCCTTTTCTAGATTTCTCTCCAAAAGTACCTAAAATGACAAAAGTAACGATTTAGGGCAATATTTGTGTAACACCCCCAAATTTAAGTTTGTCGCAGCGGAAAAGTAATTTGGGTGTTACGGTGAGGATCGAAGTTTTAATCTCATAAAACGGCTTAAAAGAAGGCGTTTTGAAAGTTATTTGTCATTCAAATAATATTTTTGATAGAAAGATAAACCAATTGATTTAAAATATTATTAAAAAGATATAAAGGCTTGTAAAAATGACAAATTTGATTTTTACACCATTTTAATTTATCAGAGTAATAAATGCCCACTCCGTGTCTTGTCCTGCTCCGTTAAATTACCTGAGATACACATGCTTAAAAGTGTCAACACAAAGGTTGGTGAGTTCATAGAGTTCTATGGAAAACCCTTTATTTTGTTAGATTTCAGGAATATTTGGTATTGATAAAATACAAACAGTAATGAAACAAGTATTGAATAATATTGTCTACATTCACAGATAAATCATATAAATAATCACTCAATTTCAAGTAAGAAATCAATAATCCTAACAGGAGCTGGAAACTCATGATGCTAATTTAATAACATATACAATTCACGTATGGTCAAATTCCTATACAGTTGTATCTAAATATATGTTGAAAACATACATTTCCTTTATAGATATTGCCCCAAGCCTCATGACACACAAGCTTAACCAAAAGAGGTGTTTTATCAAATCAATGATAAATTTTGCCCTCTAATAATAGGTGATTTGCCAATTCCTATTTGTCTACAAATATAGTGTATCACGACTAATACGACTAACCATTTGCAAATGGCATTCCGTCAAGTATTAGTGGGACAGGAGGTCAGTCCTTAACAGGTTTCGAATCTGTTCACTATATTCGCGCCCACTTTACATGTGATTAATGGCTCATGATTGAGGGACTTTATGGCGATAAGGTAACATAGGCAATATCAAGGTAATAATGGGATTATTCAGAATAACATCATATATTCAAGTATCATACCACAGTAATCAGTTTGGGAATATTATCGTTTGAGTATCAGTAATTCAGTTTAAGTATTTCGCCAGTAACACATGTATATCACATACCACAATAATCGAATTGGAAACATTTTTATATGAGTATCAGTATTTTAGTCCAATAATTCATTAGTAAAATATATATATCACATACCACAATAATCAAATTGGAAGTATTATCATATGAGTATCAGTATTTCAATTAAGTATTTTGTCAAGTATTGTATATATCATATTAAATAAATATCAATTAGGAAATTGATTTGAATCATGTATTTTATTTCATATACTTATCAATTTATCAAAGTATATGTAAGCATGTATCTCCCCCAATGAGTTTAAAACAATTATTGGAAATGGGGCTATGACTCACCTGGATTGATTTGGAAATGATGAAAAGTAAAGTAGGATGAGATTTATGGGAATGATTATGGAAACGTCTTTTATACGGAACCTGATAAATAAATTTATCTGAGAATATAACCAAATACTATTTGGTAAATACGAACGAATAACGAATAATATTTATTCGTTATGACGAGTAGATGATATGCAGTGTAATTATTATGTCATGCATGATATGATAAAATACTTTTTTAAAATATCCATCGAAGTTTTACCTTTTTAATCGTAAGTAAAAATATTAACTTTTGAAATATCGTTATATATATTATTAACTTAAAAAAATATATAATATATAAATAAAACGTAGTAAAAATGCATATGACGTGATGGTTGGCGTAAAATAGAAAATAAAATAAGAATGTCAAATAGATTATGTTTAGTCCTTGTCCTTTTCCAGTTTTCACACTTTTTATACTAACGGCGTTAGCGTCACACCGTTAGTCCTTTTCGTATATAATTTACATTTATAGTCCACAACTTGTCCAAAATTACAATCTAAGCTTGGAACATCATATAATATCAATTTTTATCCTAAACTTTCTGTTTTGATAGTTTTAGTACAAGTTTTTAAGGCTTGGTAGTTTTAATCCTTTTAGGTGTCGTCGCGTTACATTTTTAGTCCAAATTTACAAAAATGATAATAAAAATTTTATAAAAATTTCCGTAGCTTATTTTATTAATTCTAAGCTTATTTCAACAGCTTATTTTATGAAAAGCTTATTTGTTTAGCGTATGGGCCTTAATCGAACCAAACAAAAGCCCATTTTGAAATTTAGAGGCGAGGGCATGAAAATTATTTTGGGCTTGAACTTGGGCTTCTTTTGTGATTCCAAAAATATTTTATATGGGCCCAGTGGGCTTACGGTTCTTAATTTCTTGTTGGGCCTTGAATTAGCCCACTCGACAATAATTAATTTTATTAACAATTTTTGAATTTGAAAACCTTATGTTTGCCGATTCAAAATGAACTGAGTTGGGTGTCGAAACGTGATTATTTTTACAAGTTGTATAAATGAAATTAATAGTTTTCTAGGTGGTCTATTAGGTCGAGTAAAAATATGGTATACTTGTTAAGTGAAATTTAATGATATACGAGTGGTTTGTAACATGTTTGCATCGTTTATATATTTGAAAATCTTAAAAATATTACTAAGTGTTTAGGTGATTTTTGTACGTGTGAAACATGGTTCAAAATAGGTTCGTGAAATGCATGTAACGTTAAAACTAAAGTGAACTTGGTATGCTACGTGACTCCTAGGCCTTCCAAGATAGAGGCTAGTCACGTTTGTGTTGCTAAAAATATATACGTACGTAAAATATATATATGAAACTATATACGATCGACTAAATATAAACATGATGCATGTGATACTTTTAACGTGTAAAATGGATAGAATTGAGTTTGAAATATCTTACAACATCTCTAGGGTGGTGAAGAAACGAGTAGGAACGAAGGAAACACAAGAAACTAATAAATTCGACTATAACTCAAAGATATATTCGAATGTATTCAACCTGTTCCTTCTCTCTTGCTTCCAAACGTAAGCTAACTTGTTCCTAGACTAATAGAAATGAGTTTTTATGAAGAAAGAATGTTGTGAAAGTGTTTGAGAATGAGAAGAAGTAAGTGCATGCATGGAACGTATATATGTATCAATTGAATGAATCGTATGGTTCGAATTCACTCAAGGAATACATGAACTATTCCATGTCAGTAACTCTTGGACTCCTAGGACGAATTATATGGTTATAATATAGGATGTGAGTGCACAAAACATGGGAAATGTTTGGGTGATTCATGGTTATGTCGACCAACATTATTTCCATGTATACGATTTACTAAATCGTATACCACTTGAATATAACTGATCCTCTTTGACATTTGAACACATATTCATCTTAGAAATATTATTAGAAACACGTAGGAACAAACGGGAATCAAAACGGTTAAGTTTTGAATAAATTATGAATCGTTTGGGTTGATTTTTGTTCGATCACTTTTCCACTTAAAAACGTATCAAACATCATCCAATGAACTTGGGATTTGACACACTAATATTTGGCTAGGTGGTGAATGAGATGGTGCAAAAATATATAGGTGTCGTGTGTAAAAATTTGGAATACGCGAGGCGTTTTGAAGCTTGTTTTGTCGACTTATATGAATTATTAGTAATGAAAATGGGTTTGGCATTTTGGGCCGGTTGGGCTTAGAAAATCATAGGCCCGTTTAGTTTTGTAATTAGTGTTATAAATTAAGATTAGTGAATTATTAATATTTTGTTAATTGTGTCGAGAACTTGTTTTGTCGTTTGACGAATTTTGCAATATCGTAATCGTGACCATTTTAATATACTAAGAAAATTTTAAATTTCCCCGTAAAAATAGTGATTACAATAATGACAGAGATTATTTATTTAATTAACCGAAGTTAATTATACGAATTTTTGCAAGGTTTTGCAGTACCCACATGTCATTCTGAATTTCGTCCCGAAATTCAAATTTAATGTGATTACTTGAGTAAAGAATTTTTGAATAGAGGTTGTCCAGAGATTTTTATTCCTAAAATTAAGGAAACGTGATTCAGTTAGATTTACTTGTACGAAACAAGACAAGGTAACTGACATATTTAAGGGTTGTGAATATTAAAAATAGTGGTCATGAATATTGAAATAACGGCTAGTGTATAGTGTCCAACGGTCGGGAATAATATTTTTGATAAAAAGATAAACCAATTGATTTAAAATATTATTAAAAATATATAAAGGCTTGTAAAAATGACAAATTTGATTTTTACACCATTTTAATTTATCAGAGTAATAAATGCCCACTCCGTGTCTTGTCCTGCTCCGTTAAATTACCTGAGATACACATGCTTAAAAGTGTCAACACAAAGGTTGGTGAGTTCATAGAGTTTTATGGAAAACCCTTTATTTTGTTAGATTTCAGGAATATTTGGTATTGATAAAATACAAACAGTAATGAAACAAGTATTGAATAATATTGTCTACATTCACAGATAAATCATATAAATAATCACTCAATTTCAAGTAAGAAATCAATAATCCTAACAGAAGCTGGAAACTCATGATGCTAATTTAATAACATATACAATTCACGTATGGTCAAATTCCTATACAGTTGTATCTAAATATATGTTGAAAACACACATTTCCTTTATAGATATTGCCCCAAGCCTCATGACACACAAGCTTAACCAAAAGAGGTGTTTTATCAAATCAATGATAAATTTTGCCCTCTAATAATAGGTGATTTGCCAATTCCTATTTGTCTACAAATATAGTGTATCACGACTAATACGACTAACCATTTGCAAATGGCATTCCGTCAAGTATTAGTGGGACAAGAGGTCAGTCCTTAACAGGTTTCGAATCTGTCCACTATATTCGCGCCCACTTTACATGTGATTAATGGCTCATGATTGAGGGACTTTATGGCGATAAGGTAACTTAGGCAATATCAAGGTAATAATGGGATCATTCAGAATAACATCATATAATCAAGTATCATACCACAGTAATCAGTTTGGGAATATTATCGTTTGAGTATCAGTAATTCAGTTTAAGTATTTCGCCAGTAACACATGTATATCACATACCACAATAATCGAATTGGAAACATTTTTATATGAGTATCAGTATTTTAGTCAAATAATTCATCAGTAAAATATATATATCACATACCACAATAATCAAATTGGAAGTATTATCATATGAGTATCAGTATTTCAATTAAGTATTTTGTCAAGTATTGTATATATCATATTAAATAAATATCAATTAGGAAATTGATTTGAATCATGTATTTTATTTCATATACTTATCAATTTATCAAAGTATATGTAAGCATGTATCTCCCCCAATGAGTTTTAAACAATTATTGGAAATGGGGCTATGACTCACCTGGATTGATTTGGAAATGATGAAAAGTAAAGTAGGATGAGATTTATGGGATTGATTATGGAAACATCTTTGATACGGAACCTGATAAATAAATTTATCTGAGAATATAACCAAATACTATTTGGTAAATACAAACGAATAACGAATAATATTTATTCGTTATAGCGAGTAGATGATGTGCGGTGTAATTATTATACCATGCATGATATGATAAAATACTTTATTAAAATATCCATCGAAGTTTTACCTTTTTAATCGTAAGTAAAAATATTAACTTTTGAAATATCGTTATATATATTATTAACGTAAAAAAATAAATAATATATAAATAAAACGTAGTAAAAATGCATATGACGTGATGGTTGGCGTAAAATAGAAAATAAAATAAGAATGTCAAATAGATTATGTTTAATCCTTGTCCTTTTCCAGTTTTTACACTTTTTATACTAACGGCATTAGCGTCACACCGTTAGTCCTTTTCGTATCTAATTTACATTTATAGTCCACTACTTGTCCAAAATTACAATCTAAGCTTGGAACATCA
This sequence comes from Artemisia argyi, assembly GCA_030686995.1. Taxonomy (NCBI): domain Eukaryota; kingdom Viridiplantae; phylum Streptophyta; class Magnoliopsida; order Asterales; family Asteraceae; genus Artemisia; species Artemisia argyi. Next base: position 170,548,091 of record CM060703.1, read on the forward strand.
TGTAATATCAATTTTTATCCTAAACTTTCTGTTTTGACAGTTTTAGTACAAGTTTTTAAGGCTTGGCAGTTTTAGTCCTTTTAGGTGTCGTCGCGTTACATTTTTAGTCCAAATTTAGAAAAATGATTATAAAAATTTTATAAAAATTTCCGTAGCTTATTTTATTAATTCTAAGCTTATTTCAACAGCTTATTTTATGAAAAGCTTATTTGTTTAGCTTATGGGCCTTAATCGAACCAAACAAAAGCCCATTTTGAAATTTAGAGGCGAGGGCATGAAAATTGTTTTGGGCTTGAACTTGGGCTTCTTTTGTGATTCCAAAAATATTTCATATGGGCCCAGTGGGCTTACGGTTCTTAATTTCTTGTTGGGCCTTGAATTAGCCCACTCGATAATAATTAATTTTATTAACAATTTTTGAATTTGAAAACCTTATGTTTGCCGATTCAAAATGAACTGAGTTGGGTGTCGAAACGTGATTATTTTTACAAGTTGTATAAATGAAATTAATAGTTTTCTAGGTGGTCTATTAGGTCGAGTAAAAATATGGTATACTTGTTAAGTGAAATTTAATGATATACGAGTGGTTTGTAACATGTTTGCATCGTTTATATATTTGAAAATCTTAAAAATATTACTAAGTGTTTAGGTGATTTTTGTACGTGTGAAACATGGTTCAAAATAGGTTCGTGAAATGCATGTAACGTTAAAACTAAAGTGAACTTGGTGTGCTACGTGACTCCTAGGCCTTCCAAGATAGAGGCTAGTCACGTTTGTGTTGCTAAAAATATATACTTACGTAAAATATATATATGAAACTATATACGATCGACTAAATATAAACATGATGCATGTGATACTTTTAACGTGTAAAATGGATAGAATTGAGTTTGAAATAACTTACAACACCTCTAGGGTGGTGAAGAAACGAGTTGGAACGAAGGAAACACAAGAAACGAATAAATTCGACTATAACTCAAAGATATATTCGAATGTATTCAACCCGTTCCTTCTCTCTTGCTTCCAAACGTAGGCTAACTTGTTCCTAGACTAATAGAAATGAGTTTTTATGAAGAAAGAATGTTGTGAAAGTGTTTGAGAATGAGAAGAAGTAAGTGCATGCATGGAACGTATATATGTATCAATTGAATGAATCGTATGGTTCGAATTCACTCAAGGAACACATGAACTATTCCATGTCAGTAACTCTTGGACTCCTAGGATGAATTATATGGTTATAATATAGGATGTGAGTGCACAAAACATGGGAAATGTTTGGGTGATTCATGGTTATGTCGACCAGCATTATTTCCATGTATACGATTTACTAAATCGTATACCACTTGAATATAACTGATCCTCTTTGACATTTGAACACATATTCATCTTAGAAATATTATTAGGAATACGTAGGAACAAACGGGAATCAAAACGGTTAAGTTTTGAATAAATTATGAATCGTTTGGGTTGATTTTTGTTCGATCACTTTGCCACTTAAAAACGTATCAAATATCATCCAATGAACTTGGGATTTGACACACTAATATTTGGCTAGGTGGTGAACGAGATGGTGCAAAAATATATAGGTGTCGTGTGTAAAAATTTGGAATACGCGAGGCATTTTGAAGCTTGTTTGGTCGACTTATATGAATTATTAGTAATGAAAATGGGTTTGGTATTTTGGGCCGGTTGGGCTTAGAAAATCATAGGCCCGTTTAGTTTTGTAATTAGTGTTATAAATTAAGATTAGTGAATTATTAATATTTTGTTAATTGTGTCGAGAACTTGTTTTGTCTTTTGACGAATTTTGCAATATCGTAATCGTGACCATTTTAATATACTAAGAAAATTTTAAATTTCCCCGTAAAAATGGTGATTACAATATTGACAGAGATTATTTATTTAATTAACCGAAGTTAATTATACGAATTTTTGCGAGGTTTTACAATTTGATCAAATAATCACGAATCCGGGCTTAAATGACCCCTTAAAAATGGTTCATTTTTCGCCTCATCACCAAGGTTTTTCATGAATGAGCAAATTTGTGCATAAACCCTAAGATTTTAGTTTATGTGATTTAGTGGAAATCCTAGACATGGATTAACAATGTAATTAATATAAAGGAAACTTACAATGATGATTAACAAGGAGAGTACTTGATAAAGAGCCCTAATTTTCGAGGGTGTGAGTGTTTATAAGTGAATGGTGGCTGTTTGTGAGTTATAGTTACGAGTTAGGGAGTGTTTAGTTTATGATTCAAAAAGAAAAACAATCTACAAAGCTGGCGGACCAGGCGGAACCAAAAAGAGGGTTCCGCCCGTTATGACGAAGGGATCCGCCGGTTTATCAGTAGAAAAATTTTAATGATTTGTTTTGATTTTTGTGATTTAATCCTAACGTTCAAAACTATAAAGTAGGTTCCATAAGATCTAGTTACAGTCTAGGAAGGTTAAATGATTGTAGTTTGGAGAGATACGTAAGGATATTGACAATGTTGTTTAGAAATGATATTTTCTCGATAGAGATGTTTCCCTTTATGAACATTATTACGCACGAAGTGATGACGGATTATGTGACAACAATCATGAGAGAGTTTGAATTGGATTCTAATTTATGTCGATGGTTTCATTATTGGAAAGGATGTCGTCAATTAGAATTTCGTTGATGATACGAGTATGCTTGATCTAACAGAGCTTGTTGACCAGTTTCTCACGCCGACATGCTTTCTGCTTCAGTTATAGAGTTAGCAAGAGCTATTTGTTTCTTAGTGAACCATGAGATGAAAAGGTGTTTAGCAAAAGAGCATGTACCACTTGTGCTTTTTCTATCCACATAGTCATTGGCATGATCCGAGTTGGTATACACTATGGTGTCTATTTTCGTTCCTTTGGAATACCATAATCCTAAGAGTGTAGTAACTTTTAATCTTTCCAAACAATCCTTTTGGAATATAGGTTCCACAAGTCCTAAGCTAAGCCTAAGAGGGTTGAATGGTTCTCATTTAAGAGGTTTTGTGAAAGTGTTGATGTAACACCCCAACCCGACAAGGGTAAAGATGTCACAATAAAATGGTGTTACATCAGAACAAATAGAACAGATCAAAAGCAGAAGTCTTAAATAAATAACTTACTTCAAATTAACTATGGTCAAATTCTTCATTCAGTTCTACACTCAAGCCCAGAAAACTATCCCAAAAGCTATCTTGAATACCTGCCGCGGAAAAAGAAATGCGGCTGAGCTATGAAAGCTCAGTGAATGGATATAACAAAAGTAAACTGAAATAAATGCTGAAGAACATATATATAATTTGGGGAAACATATTTAGGTATAATAGATAATACGGAAATATAATGTGTAGGTTAAGTAAGGAATCTATACAGTCACCTGTATAAACAGAATCAGAATATACCATGAGCTCAGAAACATATCATTATTATATCACCGTCAATTCATAAATTGTACAAGGGGTAGCTTGCTCCAATGTACCGCAAGTGAAAGGAGTACATTGCGCGTACAACCAGTCACTAAACAGAATCATATCATATCATAACAGAAAACAGATCTAGGATGTATCCATACACCCCTGAAAATTAGTGCACATTCATATATAAAGGAAGGGATGTGGCAGAACATCACTCTACTGCCCTAGAGTCATGCCATTGGTGCATCTATGACACGGACATGGAACCCCCATGCCTAGTGAAGCTCAGGTAACATAAGGTTCATAACAAAGGTTCAAAACATAGTTGTCATATCAAAAGGTTTAGATAACAAAGTATTCATGTCAAAGGTTCATAACAGAGAGTTCATAGCAAGGGTTCATATCGAAGTTCATATCACAAAGGAAACCTTAAGGATAAGGTCAGAATATCCGTACCTCAAAAGCAAAGCTGACAGAAGTAGAAAGATCAAATAACGGAATAGTACTCTTCTTCATAAATATACACATGATGTGTTACTCATTAATATCTTATTTAATCATTTACTTTTTCATATTCCATATTAGTTCTAGAGTTTACATAAATATTTAGGTTAAATATTTAATAACTTGTTAATATGGTTTTAGGGTTTTAAGTGTACTTACATTAAAGCATAGTATTTTAATTATAAATATCACAAGTTTTACATATTATCCAAGTGAGTCCCTTAACTTTCATATTTTATGAATTAATCCTTATATTTTAGTAATTTACACTTTACACCATTTAAGTTACAAAATTACAATTTGAACTCCTTAATTATATAATTTACCTAATAAACCTTTTAAATATCAAAATTACATTTTATACCCCTTTACTTATTTTATACAATTTACCCTTTATAATTTAGAGTATATAAAATTAACCCTCAAGTTTCAATATTTACAAAACACACCCTTTCCTTTTTTTACAAAACCATTCGAATCCTTTTCCACTTATCAAACCCTAACCCTAAATTTCCCCAATCATTACTAATATTAATTGCAACCTTAAAACACATTAATTATACCAGGTTCAATAACAAAACCCTAACCCTAATCCTTTTTCGATTTATTTTTATTTTATTTTTTTTTTAATTTAACCAATTACAAATTAATTCCCACAAGTTAATCTAGGCTATGAAAATTACAAAAAATATTTTTATGAGGTTATAGGACTTATAAAAGACTAGAATAAATTATATACAAAGCTTACAAAATTTGCATGAATGTTTACAAGTCTTTTAGTCGATTTAGGGTTTTTAAGCTTATATAATTCATACGATCAGAATTAGCTTGCATGATTTCATTCTACTATTTTATACAGATCATATATGATATTAAGGATGTTAGAAAAAATACCAGAAATATTATGGAACGTATAGATGAAGCAACACGAATTTTCCTTCTTGCTGGCACAAAACCGACTCAATTAAAAACCCCCAGCTCACACGATCGACTCACACTTGAAACCATCTCACCTTATTTAGACTTTTAAAAGACCAGGAAAAATACTTGGGAGCTGTGGAAAAGTTGTATTCGACTGAATGGGATTTAGGGATTCGGTTTGGGTTTTTAAAGTCGACAAAAGGGTTTCTAAAATATATGAACATTTTTTCTATATATATAAAGATATAAAATACTTATCTTGGCTGGAAAAATAATGTGATAAGTCCAAATTTCGATAATGTATAAGTTTCCTAATTATTTGGGATTTCTTTCTATTATATATATATATATATATATATATATATATATATATATATATATATATATATATATATATATATATATATATATATATATATATAAAATTTAGCCCATAATATTTTTATACAGAATTTTATTTTTTTCACTTTTACAAAAGTGACAATTTTATCTTACATAATTTATTTTGATCATATGTTGCCAAATTCCAAATTTATAGGGTTTTCTTGGTATTATTTAAGTATTATTACAAGTTTTTAAACTTAAGGGCATTTTGGTTATTTTGCTTGTTTTGAAATTTGAGGTATTACAGTTGACAATGTGGTTTTTGTATGAAACTTTCTTGGTTGAAATGTCCCTCAATGAAAATTTTTACCAAGGCGATGATGATGAATTCCAATGTGTTTAGTGAGAGCATATTAGAATGGATTATCACCAAGGTAGATGCTTCCTTTGTTGTCGCTTAAATGACGAAGGTGACATCAAGTAAGAATATGATGTTGACGAGAGTCTTCTAGATCTTTAAGGAACTTGTTGACATGCTTTTTATCCCGTCGTGGCTTTAGTATGTTGAGGTATCATAAGTCGTTTGTTACTTAGAGAACTATGAGGTGAGACAATATCAAAACAAAAGTACAAATACCATTTGTGCTTTTTCTTATTATCATAGTCACGGACATAATCCAAGTAGGCATGCACTATGGTGTCTACTCTCGTTCCTTTGGGATACCATAACTCTAAATGTGCAGTAATCTAAAAGTTCGTTAAACGACTTCAAGGTTGATTAGGATCTTCTCGAAAACGATCATATAGACAAATACTAAACATACCTTCGGGTCTACTAGCCGTGAGGTAAAGTAGATTTTCAATCACACTACTTTATTTAGTGTTATCTACGGATTCAATTTTCTTATCCTTTGTAAAACATAGAACATGTAATTCATTGTGTATATTTGAGGAACTAAGAATATCTTCTAAGTGATTGTTCCTTACTTTTTAGAGCTTGCGAAAAGTCTTTCAAAGTATGTTTGACTTTTTTTATTTTCTTTCCAACATCTTTATTTATTTCGTAAGATCCAATTGTGATTTTACTTCTTCAATTTAGATGCTAAGGTCAAAACTTTATTTTAATCAGATATGCTTATGTATACCCAAGATGCTTTCTTTAAACCAATGTTTGTTATGAGAAAACATATGTTAATTTTAGTTTCAGCTTATGTCTTTATGGTTCCTTTTATTTAATGTTCCTAATGACATTCATCTACTAAATGACTCTTAAATCTTTTAGCAAATTCTCTATTTAATAGTTCATCTTCATTGTTATTTCCTAAGTTCTCTTATCAAACCATCATTCGATTTTTCACAAGGTTATCATTTACCGAAAGTGATGCATTAAAGAAAGATGGCCATTAGTTAAGTTTTGACGATTTCTAGATTCATTAGGTTCCTTTGTTTAAAATAATTAACCTTTGTTATTGTAAAACCATCTAAGAGGTATGTCTCCATAAAACTTAGAGTTGAATCTCTATGTGCAAAACCTTGGTGTTCTAGAGTACGACGTTATCTTCAAACATATTTAAAATATTTTGATGTACTCTATTTCATTTTGTATTCTTCATGTGAAGATTTTTTTAAGAGAGAGTTTTAGGATATGATTGACAATTCAAGTCTTTGAGTTTAGATGATATTATCTTATAAACTAATTTGGAGCATTTTACTTATTGAATTTGCAAGCATCATAAAAGTGTTGGTCATCTTATCACTTAGGTGATTCTTAGTTACCTCACTTATAAACAAGCATTAAGTGAGACTTACTCAAGAGTTCCAACTTTCTATGTCCAAGGGTTAAGTAAGACGCAACACCTTATGTCTCCCGTTTATCATTATGTGTAAATCCTTTGACCACAGAGGATCCAATCCTATCTATGACTTACTAAAGAAAGAACAACTTAAGGTACGATCTACTTACAAGATAAATCCTAAGCAAAAAAGCACGAGACAATACTAGGTTAGTTTAGAGAAAAGCGTACCTTTTAAGCTCCAAAGAGATGCTACCAAGAAGGATAAACATAATGTGTAACATCTTAACTTGTAGGAAAGCTTAGAAACTCAAGTACTCACGAATCCGAGGTGGTTAGCCAAACATATAAAAGCATATAATAAAATGACCTTTGTCCTTTTAACATAAGCTTCTATTTGAGATTTAGCCACTTCTAAACTTTTGTTTCTAGGCTTAACAAACTTTACTTCCTTCGTTTTACTTGTTGATGGTGCATTCAAGTTAAATCCTAATCCGGTTTTTATCTCTAAATGACTTTTGACTTTTCAACAATATTTCAATTGATTTTGAACTTTCTTTAAATTTAACTAACATTTTTCCTTTTTCATTTTGTCTTTTAGTTTCATGTTTATAATCTTGACATATTATGCATTCTAAATCAATCTCAACATTACTCTTAAGCCTAGACATTTTTTCTTCCAACATGATTTCCATTTCAAAATTGCTCTGGAGAGATTTTGAAGGTTCATTGTTAAAGATTGTTTTTAGGTTCATGTTACACAAATGTTTAGACTCATTTTCTAGTTAAGAGAATTCTAAGATGAAAGTGTCAAAACAAAAGTGTTCGGTTTCAAGTTGTACCTTGTTTGTGGTTTTATCAACTTCATGACTACAAACTGGATGATCGTCTACATCTTCATTCGTGTCACTCCATGATTCACACGCAAATCCTCTTTGAGCTTGACACAAGTTTTCATCTTCGCTTATACCTTCATTTAAAACATTTAAACTCGTAGCACATGTATTTATTTCAACTAAATGTCTATCTATTAGTTTTTCTAAGACTACCAATTCATATGTAAGATCAAATTGATCATCTTTGACTTGGCATATTTCTTGATAAAAATTTAATATATTTTTGCAAATGTCATTAGCCGTTTGGCAAAAATACACTCTTTCATATTCAATCCTTGGTAAAGCTTTATAAATCATTATCTTAGCTTTAGTTTTTTTTATCAACTTTAGGACATTTATCTTGATTTTCAAAACTTGTTTTTGTTGTGTTGGGATCATACTTTTGTATTTTAGTCAAGTCTCGGTCATTACATTTTGTAATAGGTTGCTTAGTTATTTAATCTACTTAGTTTATGTTACAAGGCTTATATGTTAAAGCCCTATGGGCCTTAAAGCCCACGTCTAAATGAAAGGAGGGAGGAAGGGAGTGTTGCCCTACTCCTCCTCCTATAAATACTAGACTTATGTAACCTTTTCATTTGTTGGTTATTTGATTTCCTTAATGAAACTCTTGCTCTTTCACCTTTCATATTTCACATAATCAACCATCTCTCATTCTCATCTTATTTCTTTCTAAATCATACTTGTGTTTACATAAATGGTGACCTAACAAGTGGTATCATTCGCCAAATAGAGATTGAAGTGTGTTTCTTGGTCTTAACGTGGGTATTTGGTGCTTATTCTTCATCTTTTTGCATTTTTCTTGGTTTCTTTCACTCAAATCTTGAAGCTTGGATAAGTTTCAAGGTTGATATAGTGATTTAAAGCTTAGTTTTTGCATAAAGTTGTGATTTTTAAGGTTTTTTTAAGGTTTTATAGCTTCTTTGATATTGGAAAACTAGTTTTTGGTAGCAAAATCTTCTATAGTTAGTGTTTTCTAAGTATTGGTGAAGTTATTTGATCAAAAGTACCTTATTTCTAAGCATTTTTCTTCAAAAATTTGAGATTTTTCAAGTTTCTGACCAGTTTACGCGTAACTAAAGTGAATAGTACGACTCAAAAGCTGTGAACAGTACTTTTTGTCCTTTTTACGTCTAACTTTTGGCCTAAAACCCTCTTCTTACGCGTAACTAAGGTCAAACCCTATTCTTACGAGTAACTTTGGTTTCCTACGCATAAAACCTACGAGTAAGTCTCTTCCTACGCGTAAGTTGTGATTCCTACGCTCAAGATTCTACGTGTAAGTTGTGAGTCCTACGCAGAAGACAGATTCTACGCATAAACTTTACGCATAAGTCAATCTTACGCGTAAGGTTCAGTTTCTACGCATAACTTTCATCAAAGGTCTTCTCCTTGTGTTACGGTGACTCAGTACTTCCCTAGCTTGGATAAGTTAGTGGAATACTTCGACTTCGGATATCTTTCAAGCTTGGATAAGTTTGGAAGATTTGTTTGGTTGTTTAAACCTTACGCATAAGTCTAAACTTACGCATAAGCCTAAGCTTACGCGTAAAGAGGAAACTTACGCCTAAACTCTTTTGTTTACGCCTAAAACTACTCTTTACGCATAACCTAAAAGTTTACGCGTAAGATTATAGTTACGCGTAAGAATTGAACTTACCCCAGGGATTTTGGACTTAATCAAAGGAACGTGCATTTCAATCTTCTACTAAGATCCATTTCTACACAAGTGTTTAAAGATGTCTCAACCACCTAATTACTACTTCCCTCATCAACAGCAACATCAGCAGTATCAGCAACAACAATACCATCAGCAACAACCGTATCAACAACCTTCACAATCACAAGTTCAAAAACAACCGTATAATCCACTACATCATTATCTCATGATGCAACAACATCAAATCATTCCTCAACAACAATCATATCAGATGTCACAACAGAACACTCAGTTCTCCTCCAAACAACCTCACTGGTTTGATAGAATGTGTGAAGTTATTACAACTCAACAATCCCGACATGAGGCAGGATCACTTGAAACACCTCAAATGCTAACACCTGGGAACTATGTTCAATGGTCAAGTCGATTCTTACGATTTCTTGAATTAAAGAAACCTCATGGGAAATTCTTGAAGCAAGTGATACTTGAAGGACCATTTGAGTGGCCAACAAGATTTGAAGCCGGTGATCCAACTGCTGATCCTCCACGTCCTCCTGGTGATAGACCTCTTCCAGAAACTGCACTCACTGAAGAACAAAAACTACATCGTGAAGCTGATGAGTATGCAATGGCTTATATACTTCAAGGAATACCTAATCCAATTTATCGAAGTGTCGATGCTCAGAAAACAGCCAAAGCTATGTGGGAACATGTTCATCTCCTCATGGAAGGCACTCAATTGAACAAAGACGATATGGAATCCAAACTTTACATGGAATACACAGACATCACAATTGAACCAGGAGAGTCACTTGAATCCTACTATCATCGTTTCACAAATGGGGTCAATGATCTGGAACGTCACAAAATCACAGTACCAAGGATAGCAGTTAACTCCAAATTCGTCGGTAGTCTTGGTCCAGATTGGCATAAATATGTGACATTTGTACGTCAAACCAAAAATCTTCATGATGCTCCATATGGTTTGTTGTATGATTTTCTGAAACACCATGAACCTGAAGTGGAAAAAGATCGAGCTCTACGAGGAGGATACACACCAACACCAACACCCAATTCTTTGGCTCTCGTAGCTCAATCTCCCTATGCTCCACCACCAATGTCAAATCATGCATATGTTCAAGAGCAGAACTACTTCAGTTATCCACAATCTTCCACCTCGAACCAAATGGTCCCTTATGATTCATCTCCACAGAATGCTTCTACTCAAATTGTTCCATTAAACAACAATGATGCAGTGTATTACTCAAATTCCAATGACGATGACGATGATGACTTTAACACGTTGAATCAGGGACTTGCTCTTATTGCTCGTGCTTTTAGCAAATTCTCCAACAAGACAAACAACCGTCAACGTTCATCTTCTAACACAAGGAATCAAGCTGTTGTCAATGATGGAAGAGTGGAAATTCAGAATCGTAGCTATGGTCGATCTGGTTCAGGAAGTTCTTCAGGAAATTTTGGGAATGGTCAGAGGTTTAGTAACAATGGAGGGTTCAGGAACAACTCAGGGTCTTCTCAGCAAAGGTCTGAACCAGTTGCAACAAGGAACTCCAACTCAGGGAATGCAGTGTGGTGCTACAACTGTAATGAACAATGTCATATAGCGACAGCATGTCCCAAACCGAGAACTCGGGGTAGTAAGTTTCACAAGCAGGCATTACTCATGGCTCTTCAAGATGAAAAAGATGGACATTTCCCTGAACAAGACAACAACTTCATGGCAAATGTGAACAATGATGATGACATGGAAGATCTGGAAGCTAATGCAGCTGTGATGCTTATGGCCAACATGCAGGAACTTCAGTTTAATGATTCAGGTCCAGTGTATGACACTGACGGCTTGTCTCAGGTACATGACCAAAAAGCATGCCTAATACATGAAATAGCTTCACCTTCTGCTTCTGAATCAGATATGGCGCAAGTTGTTCCATCTAAATCATCTTCATCTTCTCAAATAGATGAACAAATAAGCACAGTTGTCATATTTGATGATGACACAGTTGTTTCATTTGATGATCCTATTGAGAATGATAAACATGATCATTTCGAACAACATGAACCATCATTTGATCCAGACCCTGACCTCATAATGTTATCTAAACAACTGAATGATCAACAATTGCTAATTGCAAAATGCAACGAGAAAAACAAAGTTTTAAAAGAAAGAAATGCGGCACTTGCAAGAGATATTGAGTGTTATAAAATACAACTTTCAAGTCAGCAAGAAAAGATTAAACATACAAAAAGTTTTGAAAAAACTTTTCAAGAATCTTACAACAAAGAGCAAGATCTTCAGCACAAGATGCAAGATCTAATTCAGACAAACGGAAAGTTGATTTCTAAACTTGAAAGTGAAAAATGTGAACTGAAAATGCAAGTTGAACGTCTTCAAAGAGACCTTTCAAAAACAGAAACAGAATTGTCAAACTGCAAAAAGGAGTTTTGTGAACACAAAATACGAAAAAGGAAGTATATAGATGATTTACTCGATGATATTGTTGATCTTGAAAAACAACTCAAAGAATTTCGTAACATTATTTACAAACACGGGAACTCAGTCACAACAATTCAAAAATTTACTTTAAAACCGAGACCCGATAAAGGTTTTGCACTTGGTGATTACAATTCAATGTTTCTTCACACAGCTTTCAAAGAAATTCCTAAAATTTACAGTATGGACCATTTGCTTGATAATACGATTGTGCGTGCTGTTGTTTTTGATACTAAGGAAGAAGAAGAACTTGAAGATGAGAGTCGATCAAAAATGAGTTATGTTCAATATCGGACACCATATGACTATTCAAAAGCTCCACCTCTTTCTAAATCTTTTGTTACTCAAAAAGAAATACCTGAGAAATCATGGTTTGTCGAAGAGTCATATGTTTCATCCTCTCATGCGGCCCCTGTCCAAACTGTAGCACAAATAAATGGTCCTTTACCATCATCCGGTGAACTTACACCATTACCAAAAACTTGTCGTGTCTTAAATTATTTCAAAACTTTTATGGAAGACATTGAAATTTTGGAGAAAACAATTGAACGTAATTCAGAAATAAAAATTGAAACTTTTCAATCCGCTTACGAGCGAGAAAAGAGGGATATTTTTCAAAAACAAATGAAGCCAATTGTCAAACACCTCCGTCTCTGTGCTACACGTTGGGATCAGGAACTTCAAAAAGTGGTCAAAAATATGATAAACGTTTTCAACACAACAGAAAATGACATTTTGGTTCAAAAGCAAAGAAATAGAGTTTTAAAAAATGATGCTGATCGACTCTTGGAACAAGTTCTCAATGCTGATATTTTGTCTGTTATCATGAATGATCTCTATAAATCCGGTACTTCTATGCTTATGGATGATCTTTGTGTTGATAATAACTTGTTGAATATGGAAATTGAGACACTGAAACATGAGAATGAAAAGCTGAAAATTCAGAATGATGATGTGACAAAACAATTTTCAAAAGAAATTTGTAAACTCAAACAAAGGCTTGAATGGTGTCAAGCTCAAAGTCTTGAAAAGGAATTGAAACTTCAAAATCAAAATGTTTCAAACTCGTGTCAGCTTTGCAAAAACAATGAGTCCTTAAAAAGTCTCTGTCTCAAATATGAGAAAGAAATTGCGGATTTACAAATTGAAAATGTCGAATGGCAACAAAACCGTGATGACATTAATTACTGCAATGTGAAACTTGAGTCTCAAATTCAGGATAAAAATCACATCATCATCGAATTGAAAGAGAAAATTAAGCTACTTCAAAAAGGAAAGATGGTTGACACCACGGTGATAGCACCAGGAATGTATCAATTAGACAAATCTTCTAAAGGAAATGTTGTTCAAAATACTAATGTTGGTAACTCCACTTCTACAGGACTAGTCTCCACTAATAGCGTTAGCAGTCCCAAGCGAAAAAGTAAAAAGAAGAATAGGCTCTGGCAACGTAAAAGAGGATCACTAGAAGCTCAAGGAGTAGAAGACCAACTTAGGAACTTGAATAAAACTCATTTTGCATCAGATTTAGATTCTAATCTGGCAAATTGTAATCAAAATCTAAATGTAACGAATGATGAACCTTTGAATGTTTTGAATATTAATGCATCTTGTGTGTTTTGTCGTAAAAGCGTATCATCTGGTGATCATACAAAATGTATAGCTAATTCTCTTCTTCATCGTCATAAGAAACGTAGGACACGTATTCCTTCTAGGCCCACTACTGCCTCTAAGTCTAACTTAGGAAAGCCGCCTTCTACGGTATCTAATGATGTTGAAGTTACCCCCATAGGTGCCGAGAACAAATCTAGGAATCAGCCACTTACTAGTGCATTTAACATTAAGAAAGCAAGAACTAGTTGGAATTGGCAACGTTGGTTACAACACAAACCAGACTTTAAATGGATTCCCAAATTGTTGAATACATGTGCTTCTAACCAACAGGAACCCGCACATTCTTTGGGTTCCACCCTTACTTCTGTTCCATCTGTGTCTTCTTCTTGTGATGCAGGTGGTACAGATTGTTCTCTGGATTGTTGATAGCGGATGCACCCGACATATGACAGGCAATCTCAAACTGTTACACAACTTTGTTTCAAAGTTCATTGGTACTGTCAGATTCGGGAATGATCATTACGCTTTAATCATGGGATATGGTGACTATATCAGTGGGAACATTGAAATCAGTCGTGTTTATTATGTGGAAGGCCTTGGACACAACCTTTTCTCAGTCGGTCAATTTTGTGATGGAGATCTAGAAGTTGCATTTCGTGAGAAAACATGTTTCGTTCGTGACTTACAAGGAAACGATCTAATGTCTGGCTCACGTGGTTCAAATCTTTATACAATATCAATGTCAGATATGATTGCTACATCTCTGATATGTCTTCTCTCCAAAGCAGAATCGACTAAATCTTGGTTATGGCACAAACGTCTTTCGCACTTGAATTTCAAAACAATGACTGACCTTGCTCGTCACAAACTTGTTGATGGATTTCCAAGATTCCGCTTTACCAAAGATCACTTATGCCCAGCCTGTGAACAAGGAAAAAGTACTCAAGCTCATTTTCCTTCAAAACCTGAGCAAAGTACGAATCATGTTTTACAACTGCTTCATATGGATTTGTGTGGACCGATGCGTGTTCAAAGTATCAACGGTAAACGCTACATACTAGTAATTGTGGATGACTTCTCCAGATGGACTTGGGTTTATTTCTTACGAAGTAAAGATCAGGCTCCTTCGATGATCATCACCTTTCTCACTAAAATTCAAGTTCAGCTACGCAATACGGTACGAATAGTCAGAACAGACAATGGAACTGAATTTAAGAATCAGACACTTCGGTCATATTTTGAGAAAGTGGGAATTGAACATCAAACATCTATTCCTAGAAGCCCGGAACAGAATGGAGTTGTTGAAAGACGCAACAGGACGTTAGTGGAAGCTGCTAGAACCATGTTGATTAATGCTCAATTACCAGATTACTTATGGGCAGAAGCTGTTTCAACCGCATGTTATACCCAAAACCGTTCCATGATAACAAGACGCCATCGCAAAACACCTTATCAAATTGTTCACAAAAGAAAACCGAATATAGATTACTTTCATGTATTTGGAGCACTTTATTATCCGAAAAATGATCGTGATGATTTAGGTAAACTTAAAGCAAAGGCTGACATAGGAGTGTTCGTTGGATACTGTGAAAATTCCAAAGGTTTTCGAATCTGGAATCTTCGAACAAGAGAAATTCAAGAAACCATTCACGCTAATTTTGATGAACTCACACAAATGGCTTCTGAGCAACACAGCTTAGGACCCGAATTCAACCGTCTTAACTCTCCGGAATCTTCGGCTGAACCATTGCCACTCAACCGCAAAGAATTGGAAACCTTGTTTGCTCCACTATTTGATGATACAATCGTATACCGTTCTACTGAGGTCTCACCTAATTCCGCTGCTCAACCTGAAAACATTCCAGTACCAGACTCACCTCAACAAACTACTACAAGTGTTGAGAGAAACGGTCCTCCAATTGCATCACCATCTACAGTAGAACAAACTGTTTCTAACTCCCACCATTCAGCTGAAGATCCCACACCACAATCAGTTCCACAACCCGCAGAGCATGATCCTGATGCGTTCTTTAACCCGTTTGCACCGGCTCCTACCTTTCCTGATATAGCTGAGTCGTCAACACGCAATTTGGATCCTGCTAACATGCGAGATACTTATCAACTACACCCTTCAACACACAAATGGACTCGAGACCATCCACTAGTTCATATTATTGGCCATCCAGATGCACCTGTAATGACAAGACAACGACTTCACACTGATGGAGAAACTTGTATCTATGCACTCACAGTTTGTCACGAAGAACCTAAGAACATTAAAGAAGCAATGACTTATGACAACTGGATTGAATCGATGCAAGAGGAATTTCAGCAATTCGTAAGATTAGAAGTCTGGGAATTAGTTGAAAGACCTGACGGAGTCTTTGTCATCGGGTTAAAATGGATTTGGAAGAATAAGCTTGATGCTGAAGGAACTGTCATACGTAACAAATCACGCCTGGTAGCGAAAGGATACTCCCAACTTGAAGGACTTGATTTTGCTGAATCCTTTGCTCCAGTGGCTAGACATGAAGCTGTTCGGATCTTTTTGGCCTATGCTACACACAGGAACATGGTGGTTTACCAAATGGATGTGAAAACAGCATTTCTTAATGGAGAACTCCGTGAAGAAGTGTATGTGAGCCAACCAGACGGCTTCGTTGATCCTGAGCGTCCTAATCACGTTTACCGACTCAAAAAGGCGCTCTATGGACTAAAGCAAGCCCCTTGGGCGTGGTATGACAAACTGTCCACTTTCTTACTGGCCAATAAATTTTCTAAAGGATCGGTGGATCCAACACTATTTACAAAAACCTACAGGGAGGACTTACTTGTTGTTCAAATATATGTCGATGACATTATTTTTGCCTCAACAAAAAGAAGTTACTCTAATGATTTTGCAAAATTAATGAAAGATAATTTTGAAATGTCCATGATGGGTGAACTTTCGTTCTTTCTAGGACTACAAGTTCATCAATCACCCCGTGGAATTTTTATAAATCAGTCCAAATATGCTCTTGAAATTTTAAAGAAACATGGAATGATGACCAGTGATACTTATAATACACCAATGGGCTATACCACAAAACTAGATGCTGATTTACATGGGACTCCTGTTGACCCTACCAAATACCGAAGTATGATTGGGTCACTCATGTATCTCACAGCTAGTAGACCTGATATAGTATTTGCTGTCTACATGTGCTCTTGCTATCAGTCCAAACCAACTGAAAAACACCTCAGTGAGGTCAAAAGAATCCTTCGATACATAAAGGGAACCATTAACTTGGGAATCTGGTATCCGAAGGATTCTGGTTTTGAACTAATTGCTTTTTCAGATGCTGACCATGCAGGATGTTTAGACACACGCAAAAGTACATCTGGTGGATTACAATTTCTCGGAGATAAACTTGTGTCATGGCAATCAAAGAAGCAGGACTGCACATCACTGTCGTCAACAGAATCTGAATATGTAGCAATGTCCGCTTGTTGTGCTCAAGTCATTTAGATGAGATCACAACTTAAGGATTATGGCTACCTATTCAACAAGATTCCCATCTACTGTGATTCCAAAAGTGCAATTGCTATCTCCTGCAACACAGTACATCATTGCAAATCAAAACACATCGATCTCCGATATCACTTCATCAAAGAGCATGTGGAAAAGGGTACCGTTGAACTTTATTTTGTTGGGACTGAGTACCAATTGGCGGACTTACTTACCAAATCCTTAGCACCATCAAGGTTTGCTAGTCTAGTTCACCAAATTGGTATGCGATGTTTGACTCCAGAAGATCTGGAAAAGTTTTTAAAATACAATTGATCGTCAAACATCAAAACTATCTTTGTAAATATTCTTTCAAAAAAAATGCAAGTATAAACCATCTCGTTCAACACAATTTTTATAAAATGTCTTCAATTATTTAAAAACAAGTGTTGAGGGGGAGGAAAAGTATTTTCAAATTTCTCAAAAATATATTAACTTTTATACTTACATTTTACAAAAAAAAAATAAAATAAATACGTTTTATCAATAGTGTTGATTAAAAAAAAAAGTGTTTCGGGTTACTCTCCTTGACCAAAATAATTAATTTTTCAGTAGTTTACTATGGTCTAAGGTCGAGGGGGAGTACCACAAGTTGTTCTTATCATGTCTTGGTGTTAATTAACGAAAGTTATATGTGATTAAGTGTTTGGGCATTAGGTTTGCATGAAACTTGAGGTTAAGGGACTAAATATGTCAATTTGTGTAAAATGATTTACCACTAGTCAAAACCTAGTTTGACCGCACATTTACTATCATTGACATCCATAGTTACTACCCTCACCTACACGATCAACGACTCACAATCATCTGATTAATCCGTGCATCAATCTTCGAATCTGTAAGTATAAACATGTTTTGATCATGATTATAAACAATGGTTTTTAATTTCACAACAATCCAACGGTTAAATCTATCTTAATCGATGAATTTCATCTTAGGATTGTGCGTAAACTTAGAACCCAGAAATTGTTGATGTTATGGTTAAAATTATTGTTGGGAAATGGTCTAAGGTTGATTATAAACATGTTTTCACACTCTAATTGCACCCAGAAACACCTAATCGTCTAGTTTAATTTTAGGGTTCATACGAGTCAAATACGGGTTCTTGATTCTACACGTTAGGATGGAAATTGGTGATAGGGATTGAGTTATTACTTGCCTAGGATCATGTTATTATGGTTTAATTGCATCAGAAACTTGTAATGATCAAGAATCATAGGTTTAGGGTTCGAATGCACTTGCAGTTGTGATCTCTTGATTTTATGGTCAAAAGTTGTTATAAGTTGGACCATATGATCCTTAGGTTGTTAGATACACTTGCCCTATTCCTAATCTTACCCAGATTCATGTTTGATTGTGTTCGTAATTGTGTGTTCATACGGGCTTACGCATAACTCACATTAATGCATGTTTACGCAAAAAAATGGGTATTAAAGTGTGTTAAAATGATTATTAATCAGTGGTTGTGTGTTACACTTTCAGGAATCAAACCAATCTTGTTACGAAAGGTGATTTTTTCTGGAAAAAGGCATATTACGCACAACTTGTTCATCCTACGCGTAAGATTCGACACGTGGACAAACTTTGTCTTGGATAAGACATAGTTTACGCTTAAATGTAATTCTTACGCATAAGTTCTGACCTTACGCATAAGTCTGGAACTTACGCATAAGTCATTACCTACGCATAAGTTATACCTTACGCCTAAGGGTAATCCTACGCATAATATCAATTCCTACGCCTAAGATTTATCTTACGCATAAAATTGACCTTACGCATAAGATTCACCTTACGCGTAATATACAAACTTACGCGTAGCTTTTGCTCTTACGCATAATTTCTACTCTTACGCTTAAGTCAGGTTACGCGTAAACTTACCCACTTACGCGTAAACTTGTCAAAATCAAAATTTTCCTAAGTGTTGTGAAATTTCCAAAGAGTAACTTCTTGTATTGATAAACTTATGTTGTAACTGAATTGTTATAAGTTTCCACCATGTAATATAACACAAGTTTGTCATATATCAAAAGTTTTCACACACACAAACATCCACTGATCAATGTTTAACATGCAAATCTAATATGTGTGAACCATTATCTTAAGTCTGAGCTAACACTGTAAACCATTGCCATGTTTGTATTTGTTTATGATCAATTCAGATGGCAGAACACAATGACGTTCCATACGGACCAGAACCCGAACCTAAGCTTTCATGGGAAGAGACGTTCCCAGATGATTACTCCAGGAAGATTGGAAAGAACAACCTCCGTATCAACTTCAACAAAATGACTTGCAACGAGTCATCATGTATTGTTGCAGTGGATGCTCTTCTATATCACCCCAACAAGTTGTTGTTCACCAAGTCTGCCTCAGTTTCCTGCTTCTACATCCACCAGTTTTGGCATACACTTCAGCTAGATCTTGGGGAGGCTTCCTTCACCTGTATGCTTCATAACCGTCAAGTCACCGTGGACATTGATATGCTCAGGAATGTACTTGGGTTACCAGACCTCGGCCCTAATGAAGTATATGATGAAGTTCCCACCGAAGAAGATCAGATTAAATGGTTAAGGGATATTGGGTATGACGAATCAGAAGAAGTTATTACAAGACACTCTAGGGTCAACATTAGATATCTTCCACAACCATGGAGAACCCTATACATTCTAATTGCCAAGTCCTTATCTGGCAGAGATACTGGCTACGAACACCCAAAGCTCCCACACCTCAAACTTTTCTGGGCTGTGGCTAATGTGAAGAAAGTTGATTATGCTAGTATCATTTGGGAAGACCTTGTGTGGCACATTCAACACAAGACAACCAACATTCCATTTGTCCGCTTCACAAAACTACTCATCAAAAGCTTCCTTCGTGAGTATGATGATATCCCACAGAGACTTGACGACACTGATAAGAACACGTTCAGAAATGAAGATACTCTCAGGGTCATCAAGAGAATGGAAACCAGCACACGCAAGCAGGGAAAGAAACTTCCCGATTGTCTCTTGAATGCCAAAGTTAAGGCTTGCAAGAATTACAAGTATTACGAACAAGCTCTTGAAGCAGAAAAAGTTGGTTTCCTGGACGAAGTTGTTCTACCTTCGTTCATGCAAAAGAAGGGTAAGAAAGGCAGTAAGACTGGAAGCTCCGGCAGTTCTACTCAGTCTAAGAAGAAGAAGGGTACTCTCAAGAGAAGGACTCCTACGAAGCAGCCAGCATCCATTCCTGAACCTGGGTGGTTTCCCTCACCACAATCTTCTCCAAAACAGGCTGACTCAGAACAAACCGAATCCGACGAAGGTCCAGTATATAGACAAGCTTATGCTAACATTGATAAGGATGTGAATCTTGATGAAATTGACGATAAGGATTTGACGTTCGAAGATTGGGAGACTAACATTGATGAGTTTGCTGATAATGCTGTATACCCAGCATATCTCAATCAAAGACCGTTCACTGAAGTACAGACAATCCTGGAAGAAGAAAGGATCAGGAGAGAAAAGATGAAGGAACCTATGACTACCGAACCAGAGTCTGCTCAAACAAATGTAGGCCTTTCAGTTGAAGAAGAAAATGAAAGGGCTCTCAACCTAGGTCTCCTCCACAGCCGAATTGATGCATTCAATGCTGATCTACCTCCTCCACCTCCAGTATTCTCTCAAACTACCGAAGATGGCGGATCAAGCAGTATTCCTGAGTCTGCCACCGGGACCAACACTGACTTAGTCGCCTACGACAATCCTTCAGTATCTCCCACAGATATTGAAATGACTAATGCTTCAACAACGGGAGAAGAAGAAGAAGAGGAAGATCCCATGGATACTGATGCTCAACGGTTAATGTCTGTAGAAGAAATGGAGCTTAGGGAAAGGGCTCAGGAAGAGGAATTGAAGAGAAAACAGGAAGCTGAAGAAGCTAGGCTTGAGCAGCTTGCACAAGCCAAACTGGAGGAAACTATACGAATGGAAGAAAGTAGGAAGGCTGAAGAGGCAGCCAAGCTGGCTGAAGAAAAGTTGAAAAGAGAAGAAGATGCTAAGCTTGTTGAAGAACTAAGGCTTAAGGCCGAGGCTGAAAGACAGGCTGAAGAACAAAGGTTGGAAGAAGAAGCAGCCAAAGCTAAGAAAGTTGATCAACCCGAACCACAAAAAGGAGATGACAAAGACCTTACCACCAATCTTGAATCCTCACAATCATCACCTCCTGCATCCGCATCAACACATGACAAATCTATCAAGAAACCAAGCACCAAAGCCTCTGCTGCATCAAAGTTACTTAAGTCAGCATTCAGAAGAGTACATGATAAGAAGAGAAGCAGACTGGAAGATCAGGTTGCAACACTAGCAACCCAAGTTGCAGAATTGACGAAGCTGAACTCTAACGTCCAAGAGCTGCAAGACAAAGTTGATACTTTCTTAGCTAAAGACGTACAAGAGAACTTGGAAGCCACATTAGCAGCTCAAGCACAAGAGTACATGGCACAACACTTAGTTGCAGAGTTAAAAGATCTGCTGGCACCCATGAGAGATGAACTCACCAAGTTCGCAGAGCAAGCGGTCAAGAAAGTGATCCGATCAACCACATTCACTCTTCGAGCTGACAAGTCTACTGTTCCACTACCAGGGCTATCTCTGGATGAATTGGAAGCTCAACTCTTAGAAAAGCTGGCAAACAAGTTCACCTTGACTCCTGAAGAAGCCAAAGTCCTGGAAGCATTAAAAGACAAGATGAACAAAGAAACTTGCAGCACAGAGGCCGATAAACTGAAACGTCAAAGAGACGATGAAGACAGGGATCCGAATTCTCAGGAAAAGAAACAGAAACAAGCCGAAGGACCCGCATCTCAATCTAAAACACCGGTTATCCCTCCAACAACAACAACTTCCACACAACAACCGAAGGCATCAGGTTCTGCTCCCAAGGCACACGACCACTTTGAATACACCGGTGGTGACGAGATTCCTCAACCAGATGAAGTTCCAGAACCGTCCCCTAAGAAGAAGAAGAAAGATAGGAAAGGAAAGCACCATCAATCCAAACCGGACACCTCACCAAAAGGCACAGAACCAAAGAAACTGAAAACCGTCCTTAAATGGCTAGACCATGATGATAGTGCCGAATACTCCTGGTTTGAGAAGATGATCAATTCGCAACCACCTCTTGAAGATAATCATGAACCTCAAGATGGTCGAACGGTGAAATACGCCCAACTGATTCAGCAAAAGTTTAAGATGAAAAAGATGAATAAGAAAGAGCTGCGAAGAATCAAGAATGATGCTTTCAATCTTCTGAAAGACCGTCTGCTAACTCAATCGAACTTGAGTATCATCTGGAAAATATTGCTCGAGCTATGTCAAGCAATATTGACTGGATCAATCCTAAATCTTATGTCGATCCGGTCACAAAGAAAACCGCACCCTACATTACGGACTGGTCCAAACCACTACCGATGATTGGGAAGCCTAAGGAACCGAAGATCCCGTACAAGTTCTTCTTCAACACAGACTTGGAATATCTGTCACTTGGCAACAAGATTGAGAAGAAGTACGTTACATCACTCGCCTTTCTCCTTGCAGCTCGATATCTCAACAATGCAATCGAAGAAGAAGCTTCAGCATTATTCGTTGATAAAATTGTTGAATATGACCGGAACGCACTCTACGGCATACATCATTGGCCAGACAACCGGGCACAGTACTATCGAAGCAGCAGACTTAATCAGACGATGGGCGATGTAGCAAGTGATCTGAAGATAGTCTCCATTCAAATTCATCTCGACTGTCACTCACTTTGGGTACCCCTTCCTCAGCAAAATCACACTGAAAAGACTTGATGAAAAGGAGTACGATATTTCCGAGTCTGACTTTCCACGACTACTTCTCAATGACATCGAAGACATGTACCTGCTCAAAGTTCAAGGAAAACTCTGTGGCTTGCCTAAAGAGATGCAACTTGCCTTTATCCAAGCTCTTCTAATCTTCATCAGGCAGATTGTCATAAGAGAAAGAGTTGAAGATCTTCAATTGGGAGTAGAAAGTTATCAGAAGAAGCTGAATCTCACCAAGCCTAACATGTTCGACATCCCCGACCTTCAACATCTACCTCAATACACCTTGATCAGGCAACCATTTGGGTTCACTTACCGCAGTGTCAACGGTCGAAACTGCTTTATGGGCTACAAAGAATTACATAAGTTCTGTGATGAAACTTTGAAGTTCGTCAGAGACGGAATCAAAAGCAGAATCAACGACATTGCTCTAGGGAAATCCAAAAGATGGAACACCGATGAGACCAGGGATGCACGCAGATTCATTACAAGGATCGAGAACCGGTTGAAGCGCAGGGATCAGTTCAGGAGACTGGAAAGCTATGTTGGAGGCAGACAAAAGTTCCCGGTGTTGACATTTCAGAGACCTGATTGGTAGTAAAATTGTAAGAATTTGATTTGATTTGTCAATTATATACTTCATAATGGCTTGTGCACGCATTACAGTGCACAACCCGAACTTGTTAAGAAAGGACCCTGAGGGACGCATCAGTGCCTCAATCCTAAATATAAGGAGCGAAGGCTTCTTACTTTTGAGTAGAATTAATCAAACATTTATGATTTTCATAATTCTGCTCAAAAGGACAAGTATTTCACCTCAATAAGACCTAATCACTTGTTGAGGGGGAGCACTTGTCAAAACAAAATACTTTGCTCTTAAATCAAAAGTTCTTAGTGAATCTCCCCATAAAACTCAAAAAGCATATTTTAATCAAAAGTTTATCAAAAACAACATCTCATATGCTATTTTTGAGGGGGAGAAAATGAAAAAAAGTGATTAAAATATACGAAGTCAAAGCTTAAAAGTTGTATCATATACGAGCTAGACTCAGAATTGACCCAGGAATTGACGAGATAATAAAAGTTAGTAATATCGAAAAGACTTATCCTTGACGGGTAATAACATCAAGTTAGTTACTAGAGCTAGTTGTCACCTAAAAGCTGACAATGTATCTTTTTAACTAGCCACGTAAGCGTGTCTCGAAAAGGATATGTCTTAGTAGAAATGTACCGTCTCGAGAAACTTTCTGTGGACTCGATCAAGCCGGGTAATAACTTCAAGCTAGTCTAACTAGTGATGTAAGCGTGTCTCGAATCGGTTTTGTTCACAGAAAGTGGATCAATTCTAAATGTTTGCCCCCCCCCCCCCCCCCCCGCATGTGCAAACTTATTAAACACTTATGAGCACATGTACAGGGGGAGCCCTTCAAAAGTGTACTCAAAACTCTCAAAGTGTTAACCAAAATATTTGATTATCACAAACACTTTGAGAGATTTTCAATCAAAGGTTTCTTGGCTACTGTTGGAGTTATAAGGTGATTAAGATAGGAATATCCGTCCTATGATCCGCCAGAGCCGGAGGGATCTACCCAAGGACATCTCCCATAGTTAGAATTAGAAGTCCTTAGGTATGATACGAAAAAGGAGAAAAGAATGAAAGGGAAAGAAGGAGTTGAAGAATTAAAAAGAAAAGTAAAGAAAAGGGTGAAAAGAAATAGCCCTCCATATGTTCAACCTTAGGGCAGACACCGGATTCAATACGTATGCTACTGGTTGTTGCAAAAGACAACACCGGTATTGAAGATTAAGTCGTCATGGACCCAGTGACGCAATGCACTAAACCTTCTTAACCACTCAAGTTCTCTTAAAAGAGCTTGTTTCATTCTCACGGGGAACCAGTGTAATCTATCGACCTATCTCTTAGAGACGGTTGATATTGAAGCAGGAGACCCCTCCCTAGTCTCCGCATAGGAAACCTAGGTGTGCACTTATAGAGTCTAGAGCCTCGAGATACATCAAAGATCTCTTAGGAACACTTAGTATTTCTACAACTGGTGTTCTACATCAATGGACACCAGCTGTAAACTATCAAGTCCTTCGCAGATCTTAGCAATCTGCCGAGAACGTTTATGAGAGGATTACTTATGTATTTCTCAATGATTGAACGGAAATCCTACCAGGGTCAACATCTAACAGCCCTGACAGCAGGTCACTTCGGTAACCCCATAAGGGTTACGCTTAGTGTTTGCGGTGGTTCCATAGCGATCTACAGTCGTGGAGTGATCCCCAGCGACTCACCCAGTCATTGAGCTACTTAGTAGGTCTCGTAAGCTCCTTCGGGAGTATCTGATATGGGAACTGCCTGGATAAGGATTAGAAGAAGTCTTTACAATATGCTGTTGATGAGCTCTAATTCCTTATCTGTAAGTACCGGATGATTTATTGCTAACTGTTTACTCGCAGGTACCTCACTTCCATGATGGTAGATTCCAACATGCTCAGACATACATCTTGAAGCAAATGATAGCTCCCCCAAAGATCTTAACAACACAAAGTTCAAAGAAAGATTCTACATCAACAAGAAGAATCTACAAAGTATAAAGACTAAAGATCTTAGTGTATGCGAAGGAACTTCTTGTACGTGAAAGTCTAAGTCCAAAGATGTATGAGTATGTTGGAATGACGGACAACCACCACAGACACAGGAGTGACAAACGGCAGACAACTTCATCACTACATCATCACCAAAGAACAAAGACACAGAGCAAAGTATATTCATTATCATTCAACAATTTTGAAGACGTCTAGAGTTTTACATGTCACAAGTCAACAACAAAGATGAAGACGTCAAGCAACCGTGATGACCGACCCTTAGGGGGAGATTGTTGGGATCATACTTTTGTATTTTAGTCAAGTCTCGGTCATTACATTTTGTAATAGGTTGCTTAGTTATTTAATCTACTTATTTTATGTTACAAGGCTTATATGTGAAAGCCCTATGGGCCTTAAAGCCCATGTCTAAATGAAAGGAGGGAGGAAGGGAGTGTTGCCCTACTCCTCCTCCTATAAATACTAGACTTATGTAACCTTTTCATTTGTTGGTTATTTGATTTCCTTAATGAAACTCTTGCTCTTTCACCTTTCATATTTCACATAATCAACCATCTCTCATTCTCATCTTATTTCTTTCTAAATCATACTTGTGTTTACATAAATGGTGACCTAACATGTTGGTTTAAAATCACCAATGGAAATAATATGACAAAGATCTTGATCAATTGATTTTACATATTTTTCAAATTTACTTTTCCATTCAAGGAAATTTTCTTTTTCAAATAGCGGTGGCTTTTGAATAGATTTCCCTTCTTTGAGATTTTCAAAATCCATGGATCGATTCAAGTTTTAAAATACAATATATTTTAAAAATCTTGAGTAACGTGGTGCTCTGATACCAATTGTGGAAAACTAGAAGGGGGGTTGAATAGTTTACCGCTTTTTAGTTAATTACCTTTTTAAAACTTTACGTTTAATCAAAGATTTAACCTACAAGACAATATATAAAGTTCAAGTATAAAGAAAGAAACGATCAAACCACAACACGATTGTTTATCGTGGTTCGGCTACAAGGACTCTTTTTCTTTTCCCTACTCCACGCCTCGAGTTTCCAACTCGAGAGTTTAAAGCACTAATCAACAAGCTTCTTTCACGGGTGGAGTTGCAAATGGCTTGGTATTTATAGCCAACCAAACCAGCAGACTGGCAGATCCGGCGAAACCAAAACATGGGTTCCGCCCTTGTACCCTGAGGGTTCCACCAGGTCTGACAGTCAAAGACTCTAAGAAATATTTCCATATCTAGCAATGTCACATCAAGTTTATGTAAGTCAACACACAATGGATTGAGTAGGAAACTATCCAAATGTGTAAGAGATCTTTATGGAAAGTCAACTACTAAATTTAGTAAGCTTTCCATAAATGCACATGATGTAAGTTATGATGTCATATTATGTTTTCTATATTTAGTAATATAACAAAGTTATACTTAATATGAAATGTAAAGTCTAGTTACAATAAGACTATAACTAAAATGATGTTTTACTAAAATCTAAAGTTTACACTTTGCCGTTAACAAAACTTAGCCAAGATCGTAAAATATAAATAACGTTTTTAGGCGATATTTGTATTAACACTGAGTTATACAGTTTTTAATCAATGGTTAAACGGGTTCTATGACAGGCACCTTACAAAGAACCAAAGGCAACGTGGGGCTGAAATGGTTGTGCCACTCGGGCCTGGAATAGAGGCCCCCATGGGTCAGTTTGAGTGCTCAGATAGGAGCTGAAGTGGGTGATGCTTGGGCCAGCCATCGGTCTACTTCAGGTATAACAGCATATTACTTGCTCACGTCAAACAATCTTAGGTCATACACTCAGTTACTTTTCATACACTTCCACTATTTGTTGCGATTGTTATTTTTTAGTTTAACATTAGTATTCAATTGTTGCATGAGCAACGACCCCTTTTTTCCTCTTTGTAAATAACATTATGGCTTAAGGTTAAGTTACATGTGCTTACTGATGGTTGTTGTCGTTTCAGGTACAAGATCATTTGAACATAAATGTCCTTGTGAGAGAATTCAACAACTAAAGGTTTCACCCATCTTTATTCATGAACACAAATGCATCTAAGCATGTATGTTGTTTGTAACATGCAACATGTAGAAAGTATTTATATCTGAAAACAAAAGTCAACAAGTGTATGACGTAGTTGTTCGAGGCTGTTATTATAGTTAAATACATAAACGTTGTGTATTAAAACTACATTAAACTTAATTACATTCTTACTCTTATTGGCTACTATTTCAATAACTATACAATCGGCCTACTTTCTACTTAAAAAAATACCATGCAATGATCAACGATGTTAAACGACGCCCCGCCACAACGCGTCTACCCGGGGCCCATCTCGTTTTAGTAAAATTTCAGGAACGGTGATGAATGAACACAATTGAGTTAAGGACTTAAGGCTTCATATTTCAAACAAATATGGGTTGATTGTTCCTAACCCAGATAGGCGGAGCTACTTGAAGAATAGAATGTCATGGCCCTCCTAGAACTTCTTGTAATAACTTTCTATGCTTTTCATGTGCAAAAATATATAGTTTAGCCCTTGACCCTTCCATTATACAAGAATTACATCGATGGCCCTCTCAAAATATTTGGTGTAGCTTCGCCACTGCTAACATGTTTTAAGAAGGTGGGTAAGATGGGGTTCATGTTAAATAGTTCGAAACCATAACTGAACCTATAGACTATCAATGCTGCAACACAAGGCTACAACGATACCTTCACGATCTTAGGTCAATTCATCAATAATATTTTGGAGAATTGAGGATTCGCATTTTATTCAAAAACCAGCAAAGTTAGAGACAACAACATTGTGCCACATTGTCACCTTCAAACAAGTAAGTCACTTCATCAATATCCTATTAATTTGCAAGCATGTAGACAGCATAAACAACTCATGTTTGATTTCCCATTCAAACAAACAAACCACCGAAAGTATTCCAGACCTGTTCACCTTTATTGGAGTTAATATATAGCAAATCAATATGTTGCAAACTTGTGTTTTTTCTTATTAGAGATGTAGTTTAATAAGGCCCTAATATTTCATGTTAGAGGTTTGGATTTGGTTTGGTACTTTGACTTTGGCATGGTAGTTTGTTATATATTATTCGCGTCTGGCAAGCCATTCGTTATTAAAGATTCAAGCACCGTTGAGTTGTGTTTCGCGTCTTTGGTGTTTAGGCATGGAGGTATATACGGTGCCTTAGTCAGTCGGTTGGTTTTATGATGTTGTTAGGTCCTAATGTCATTTTTCTGGAGTGATGACCTAACATCATTTTTTCGGAGTGGTGTTACAACGGGTTATCACTACTACATACGAAGTAAAATATTTTTTGGTACGCTCCTTAGACGGTTATATGGAAAACCGTATTATATATATATATATATATATATATATATATATATATATATATATATAATGAGTGCTCAAACACTCATCATTTTTTGTCTAATCTGAACTGCAAAACATACAAAAACACTCAGAAATGCATCAAAATGCTGAAAATATTTCAAAATGGTGTTTTATACGTTTTAAATGCGAAATGAGCAAAAATAGATGAAAAACGTACAAAGTTTGCAAAATTGGCAGTTTCAGTCCCCCAACTTTCATAAAATGACAAAACTAGTCCCTAGTCATTCAAAATATGAAAAATTATCACCAAAGGTCCTTTTGAAAGCATAAGTTGTCATATTTAGTCCTTTGGTGAAAAATTGGAAAAGTTTTGGAAATTTGCATTTTGGTCCCTGGAGTTTCAGTAATTGACAGATTTGGTCCCTGGTGGGATATTTTTGAAAGGAAAGTCAATTTTTGTCCTTAGAAAATCAAAAGGTTCAATAATGATCCTTGGATGAAATTTTTTACAGTTTGACAAAAATGACCCCTAAACTTTCACATTTTGCAATTTTGGTCCTCGGGGTTTCAAATTTTGGAAAATTGTAATTTTGGTCTTTCTAATACTCACATGTGGTAAAAATGGTTTTTATGATAACTTTTGAATCATGCCATAACAGGTCCCTTACTTTTGCAAAATTGCAAAATTGGTCCTTGTCATAATATAACCAAACGGACCCTTTCAAGTTATTTATCCAACACCAACCCAAACCTTAAACCAAATACAATCCAAACCACCCCTTAGCCCATAACCACCCCTGATCCAATTAACACCCCACACCCTCAGCCCACCAAAACAAGCCCACCCCTAAACTAATATAAACCTGGTCATTTGACCAGGTCAAACCTTCAACCCCCTTCACCCCTAACCTGCTTCTCCACCATTAACACCCTAATCCCAGGAACTTGTCTAACCCCTCCTCACCAACTATCATTAAATTCTCACCTACACCCAACCAACCCCCCTCCTCATTAAATTCTCACCAAACCCTCCATGATATATGCCCAATTGCGTGTACCCGTTTTGGCGCCAAAATCATTTGAAGGTCAGGATTGCTCCTCACTCATCCAAGGGTCCTCAAGTAGAGTGGGAAAGCTGTTGTGGGTCATACTAACCCTAAAGGCTCAATATAAAAGAAAGGAAAAAGAAGCAGTCAAGGGTAGAAGTTAGTAGTAATTAGAAGTAGTTTTTAATGTAATGTTAGGGTTTAATTAGCTTTGAAATCATTGTAATTTTAGCTTTGTACTTCTTCTTATCAGTGTGTAATCACTTTTTAATTCAAATTAAGATTAAGGTTCTCTTTAATTCCCTTGTTTACAATTTCACTTTAATGTTTCAATGTAAGTTTTTTCTTGGTTAAGATTACTGTTTCAAAAGCCTTGGTTCTAGTTATGAGCCCATTCAAGCTAATTATAGCTTGAGGTGAGCTCACTTGTGTTGAAGGAACTGATTCATCACCATTACTCCAACTAGTCAATAAAAGTCAACTAGGATCAATGATAGTTTAGCTGATTCAGAGATGGTGTTTGTGGGTTAAATAAGTTTTAGTTGGTGGATATTGAGTTCATATAAGCTTTATGCCATTGTTGTGAGGTCAGAATCACTTTTCTCATTTTAATTTCAAATCTCAGCTTATATAATATCTTGTGTTTACTGCTTAGTCTACCCCTGTTATTAGTGCTTATTTCTGGTTGTTTTGTGTTTATTTCATCTTAGTCTAGCTTAGTGATCATCTGTTTGTATTTGCATTGGCTGAATTTGCCTTGTCACCACTTAAAACCTTAACAGACCACCACATAAGGGGTGTTTGGATATAGCTTCATTGCTATTTTCTTGTTGTTGTTTTAGTATTGTTTTGTTGTAGACATACTGCATTAGGTTTGATTAGGGTCTAGGAGTCATGAAAATGGTATCTTAAACAGCCAAAAGTCAAAATCTTCTTCTAAGTTTATTTAAGTATGCACTGTTAAGGATTTTGGGTGTTGATTCATTCATTTGGAATCACAAGTTGTTAAGATAGCTTTAATCAGTCTCATTATAGCATAATATTACATATTCAGCTCATTAGAATCAAACAAATCTCACAAAAGTCAAGTTTTAAGTTTTTCACAAAAAGGTCAAAGTTTACCTTTCATAGTTTTCCAAAAGTTCACAAAATTAATTTGATTTTTGTATTTGCTCTCAAGACTTGAAACTTGTTCCTAATTGAAGTATACCAGCTCTATTTTAAGATCCCATGGTCCTTTTAATTTTGCAATTTTTTTCCCTAGGCTCCATTGAGCTCCAAAGTCACTTGCAGGGGGAGTGTCTCCCCTGCATCAGCAGCAACACCTCCAACACCACCACTTGGTGGTGGTTTTCTGACCACCTCAATGGGTCCCATGGCCATTACTTGGTTCCTCTCAACCACCCTCCTACCAGGGATCATAAGTTGACCATTGTTTTGACCTAAGGACCCCTGGGACCCACTTGATTTAGCCACTCAATTTTGTCCCATTTCTGTGCAGCCAAGAAGTTTGGAATTGCTTATTTGGCTTTTCCAGCTTATTTAATAAGCTTTAATTGTTGTTTCAACTTCATTTAAGTCCAATAAGCTTGTTTGATCCTAAATCCACCCCTGGTTCTCAGCTTAAAGCTTATTTCAAGCTTATAGCTTAGACAGTTGACCAAAGTCAACTGTCCAAGAAATAAGCTCTTGTTTTGCTTATTTTTAAGTTCCACAACTTTTGTTTTTATAAAAGTTTTTCATTTTTAGTTATAAAATAGATTGGTAAAAGAAAAATTCCAGAAAAACAATTTTAATTTTAAGTGATAGTTTCTATTTAATTTTATTTAAATTTTAATTTTCATTTTTAGATTTTATTAAGTACTTGCTATTTTTATATTTTTATTAATGACCTTTTATATTAAAGTATTTTTATTAATTTTCCCAGATTTTTATTTTGTCATTTAGTATTTATTAGAATTAATATTAGTTTTATTAGTAATTAATTAATAATTAAGATTAAATAGCATAATTAGTTTTTATTAAGTGACACTTAGTTTTTATATTTTTCCTAGCTTTTATATAATGTAAAATAATTTTAGGAATTTTCTTATAATTTTTACTGTTCATTTACTAATTTTTATAATTTAAAATAGTTTAATTAGGTAATTAATAATTAATTAGTAATTAATTAATATAAAAATCACAAAAAGACAAAAATAATTATTTTTAATTTTAAAATTAGTTTTTAGTTATTTTATAATTTTAGAAATTTTATTTTCACCTTTTTAGTATTTAATTAATATTATATTGTATTATGTGTTTTAAATATTAATAATAAGTATTAAATAGTATTTAATTAATATTAAATAATTAAATAGTGTAAAAATTAATTTTCTTTTTCTAAAAATTTACTTTTATCTTTTAGTTTGTAAAAAAGTCATTTTCACCCCCTGGGGGTTTTCAGATTTCAGTTTTCACGTTTTATTTTGTACGTTTACGTTATTTTAAAACGTGAACGTACGCGTTATAAGTCTTAAACGTTTCTGGTTTTTCCTAGCTTCCAGTCTTATTCATATAGCTTGTTTAAGCTATTTCATTGTAGATTCCTTAGTTTAACCATTCACAATCCCCTTTCCTGTCCAGATTCGCCCGATCACAAACCCGTTTAATAATCATCACACCTCGTCGGGACTTAACGACCCGGGGAAACACTATACTTCCGCGGAGCATTTAGCCTAAGGAGTTTGACTATATTGACCACATCTGTGGTTGACTTTAGTTGACTGCTTTTGCCTCAATCAAATTTTGGCGCCGCTGCCGGGGAGGTCGTGCGCGTTATTCTAAAACGGTTTTCAGATTAGTGATTTTGGAATTCACTTCCTTGTAAATTTACCATCCTTGTGTATATTTTCATAAAAACTGTTCCCGAAAACATTTTAAAATCAGTTTTCAACGAACACAAAAACCCCAAAAAGATTTTCTTTCTCATTTGTACAAAATGTTTATCCAAAAAACCAAAAATATTCACCTTTACCCTCCTACCCTTTTGATTCTTCATTCCTTACCCTCCCTAACCTTTTGATTCTTTCTATGTCTCATCCACACCTTCTTATTTGCCATTGGTGTGGTAATCCTTATAATGATGGCAATTGCCCCAGTTGTGGCATGGTAGAGTCAGGAAACGGGTCTGTCTATAACCAAGATCCCTATTCCTACCATGACACGACTGATTTATTCCATCAGCTACCACACCATCAGTCTCAGCAGTTTTACTGTTGTGAGTACTGTGGTGGTTCACACTACAGTTCTAATTGTCAATCGGGAAACACGCTTGTCTATGAGCAGTTTCCTGATTACGATTATAACTCTAGCACATACGACTCACAGCCACATCAGTTTTACTGTTGTGATTACTGTGGAGGTCCACACTTCAGTTCCGATTGTCAAACAAGGAATCCATTTCCTTGTAACAATTTTGACACATCGTATTATGACGAACCTCCATCTCCACCAATTCCTCAAAGTCTTCTCCTTGATCTTTTAGATTTAGTGAAAGACTTGAGAGGAATCACACATACCCCAGATAATCCAAACCAAAAATCGATGGAAGAATTGTTAGCTGACGAACAGGCTGCTAAAATAAATTCCCAAGATGCTTATGAAAGATCTATTCGGGAATCAATAGCAAAAGAAAAAGCAGCCAGGTCTAGCTCTCGATTCTGTTTCATTCCGGATGATAGTGATGATGAAGATATCCTTGATATTCTTCAATTTTACAAAGATTCATCAGATGAGATTCCATCAGTTGAGATTCCATCTCAACCCACTCTTTTCACACCCGAGGTTCCCACTCACTCTTTGAGCATGGGGGACGAGCATCTTGACACTGTTCCTGATAAGGAATCGGACGAATTCATAAAGTCTAGTGTTGAGAACCTTGTTCCAATCCCAAGAGAGTCACAGGGAATTCTTGATCATATGTGTGATATTCCTCCCCCTCTTATCTTCCCGAATGATGATGTTCAGATGTTCTCCGATTCTACTGATGACGATTCATTATCTTGTGGAGACATCATTTTTATGGAAGAATTACCTTCTAAGCTAGTTAGCTTAGAAGAAGAGAATGATGAGATTGGCACTGAAATCAAGGATGAAGCACTTCGTGCAACATTATTGAATGTCGATCTCCTCATTTCTAAAATCGAGGCCTTCAATATGAAACCTATTTCATCTCCTATCCCCATAATGGATAGTGACATTTTCTCCGATGATCCTATTCCGGAGTTTGAAGCCTTTACCTTTGATCATATGGGAAAGAAGATTAGTGGCAGTACCACTTCTCATTCTCAAATTTCTCTCCCCGATTATGATTCATTCACCTTTGAGGAGTTCTCTGGTGAACTCACTCATATCATATCTCCACCGGAGTATGATAACTTTCACTTTGATCTAGACAAAGTTGATCTTTGTTTTCCGGAGGGAAATATTCTCAACCTTGACAATTTGATTGATATCAAAATCCCAACCCTCCCACCCATATGTCTAGATCATATGAGCTTAAATGATGAGATTCATGATACACCAATTATGGATTCTCTTTTTGATGATGATGACTTTATCTTGATTGTCATCAAGATCTTTCTACCTTTCTTCACCTACCGAGTGACTTTTCCTATTCTTCATTCCTTCGGGAATGAAGACATTATCTTTGACCCCGGCATCACCGCTTATAGTTTATACTATTTACAGCCGGGTACTTATCTCATCAGTGTGGAACTTTCACGTGCTTCAAATGTTTGTCCAAACATCATGAATGAAAGTCCGATTGAGATTGTTTCTTCCACATCATGCTTCCCCATGGTCAAATGAATTCGGGGTCGAGTCAAGCTAGCGACTTGGTAAACAAAAACAGTAGCATGCTTATAGGGTTTTCACCCTAAGTGTGGGGGAGCCCCCCCACTGTGATTACAAATGAAGTGAAAATACAAAATGGTGTTTTCCACGCTTAGCTTGTAATGTTGCCCTTTTACGTTCAAAGAGTCGGCATAATAGCCGGGACTTTGAATATTGAGGACAATATTCATTCTAAGTGTGTGTGGGGGGGGGGGGGGGGGGGGTATTTCGCTATTCTAGCGAATTTTATCACATTTTACTATCTTATACCCCCATTTTTGGCCAAAATTTCAAAAAATTTCAAAAAAATTTCACTGGTGCTTCAAAATTTTTGTGGTTATCAGTCCGCCTTATCTAACCGACAAAAGGGATTGGCTAGTCCAGGAGCAAACGGCTCTTGGTAAAGACATCTCAAATCCGTTTATGGCTTGCAATTTGCCCAAAATTGTATGGTACCTCAACTCGCCATATCCCATAAAGCGAATGAGTTGGCTAGCCCGCAAGATTATGGCTTGTGGTAAAGGCATTGGAAAATCCATAATTGGTAATTAGCTCACCAAGATGTTGACTAGTCCATCAAGAGTTGGCTAGTCCAGAAGCAAACGGCTTTTGGTAAAGACTAATCAAATCCGTTGACAGCTGGTGGTTTGCTCAAAATCACACGGTTATCAGGTGTGCCACAGTTCTTACACCTGGCTACTCCAGAAGTGATGGCTTTTGGTAAAGAGTTTTTCAAATCCATCAAGTTTTCAAAACAGTTATTGCTAGGGACTAGCAATATTTTAGTGTGGGGGATTGATGAGTGCTCAAACACTCATCATTTTTGGTCTAATCTGAACTGCAAAACATACAAAAACACTCAGAAATGCATCAAAATACTGAAAATATTTCAAAATGGTGTTTTATATGTTTTAGATGCAAAATGAGCAAAAACAGATGAAAAACGTACAAAGTTTGCAAAATTGGCAGTTTCAGTCCCCCAACTTTCATAAAATGACAAAACTAGTCCCTGGTCATTCAAAATATGAAAAATTATCACCAAAGGTCCTTTTGAAAGCATAAGTTGTCATATTTAGTCCTTTGGTGAAAAATTGGAAAAGTTTTGGAAATTTGCATTTTGGTCCTTGGAGTTTCAGTAATTGACAGATTTGGTCCCTGGTGGGATATTTTTGAAAGGAAAGTCAATTTTTGTCCTTGGAAAATCAAAAGG
This sequence comes from Artemisia argyi, assembly GCA_030686995.1. Taxonomy (NCBI): domain Eukaryota; kingdom Viridiplantae; phylum Streptophyta; class Magnoliopsida; order Asterales; family Asteraceae; genus Artemisia; species Artemisia argyi. The sequence goes on from CM060703.1 coordinate 170,584,216, forward strand.
TTCAATAATGATCCTTGGATGAAATTTTTTACAGTTTGACAAAAATGACCCCTAAACTTTCACATTTTGCAATTTTGGTCCTCGGGGTTTCAAATTTTGGAAAATTGTAATTTTGGTCTTTCTAATACTCACATGTGGTAAAAATGGTTTTTATGATAACTTTTGAATCATGCCATAACAGGTCCCTTACTTTTGCAAAATTGCAAAATTGGTCCTTGTCATAATATAACCAAACGGACCCTTTCAAGTTATTTATCCAACACCAACCCAAACCTTAAACCAAATACAATCCAAACCACCCCTTAGCCCATAACTACCCCTGATCCAATTAACACCCCACACCCTCAGCCCACCAAAACAAGCCCACCCCTAAACTAATATAAACCTGATCATTTGACCAGGTCAAACCTTCAACCCCCTTCACCCCTAACCTGCTTCTCCACCATTAACACCCTAATCCCAGGAACTTGTCTCCCCCCTCCTCACCAACTATCATTAAATTCTCACCTACACCCAACCAACCCCCCTCCTCATTAAATTCTCACCAAACCCTCCATGATATCTACCCAACTGCGTGTACCCGTTTTGGCGCCAAAATCATTTGAAGGTCAGGATTGCTCCTCACTCATCCAAGGGTTCTCAAGTAGAGTGGGAAAGCTATTGTGGGTCATACTAACCCTAAAGGAAAAAGAAGCAGTCAAGGGTAGTAGTTAGTAGTAATTAGAAGTAGTTTTTAATGTAATGTTAGGGTTTAATTAGCTTTGAAATCATTGTAATTTTTGCTTTGTACTTCTTCTTATCAGTGTGTAATCACTTTTTAATTCAAATTAAGATTAAGGTTCTCTTTAATTCCCTTGTTTACAATTTCACTTTAATGTTTCAATGTAAGTTTTTTCTTGGTTAAGATTACTTTTTCAAAAGCCTTGGTTCTAGTTTATGAGCCCATTCAAGCTAATTATAGCTTGAGGTGAGCTCACTTGTGTTGAAGGAACTGATTCATCACCATTACTCCAACTAGTCAATAAAAGTCAACTAGGATCAATGATAGTTTAGCTGATTCAGAGATGGTGTTTGTGGGTTAAATAAGTTTTAGTTGGTGGATATTGAGTTCATATAAGCTTTATGCCATTGTTGTGAGGTCAGAATCACTTTTCTCATTTTAATTTCAAATCTCAGCTTATATAATATCTTGTGTTTACTGCTTAGTCTACCCCTGTTATTAGTGCTTATTTCTGGTTGTTTTGTGTTTATTTCATCTTAGTCTAGCTTAGTGATCATCTGTTTGTATTTGCATTGGCTGAATTTGCCTTGTCACCACTTAAAACCTTAACAGACCACCACATAAGGGGTGTTTGGATATAGCTTCATTGCTATTTTCTTATTGTTGTTTTAGTATTGTTTTGTTGTAGACATACTGCATTAGGTTTGATTAGGGTCTAGGAATCATGAAAATGGTATCTTAAACAGCCAAAAGTCAAAATCTTCTTCTAAGTTTATTTAAGTATGCACTGTTAAGGATTTTGGGTGTTGATTCATTCATTTGGAATCACAAGTTGTTAAGATAGCTTTAATCAGTCTCATTATAGCATAATATTACATATTCAGCTCATTAGAATCAAACAAATCTCACAAAAGTCAAGTTTTAAGTTTTTCACAAAAAGGTCAAAGTTTACCTTTCATAGTTTTCCAAAAGTTCACAAAAGTAATTTGATTTTTGTATTTGCTTTCAAGACTTGAAACTTGTTCCTAATTGAAGTATACCAGCTCTATTTTAAGATCCCATGGTCCTTTGAATTTTGCAAATTTTTTCCCTGGGCTCCATTGAGCTCCAAAGTCACTTGCAGGGGGAGTATCTCCCCTGCATCAGCAGCAACACCTCCAACACCACCACTTGGTGGTGGTTTTCTGACCACCTCAGTGGGTCCTATGGCCATTACTTGGTTCCTCTCAACCCCCCTCCTACCAGGGATCATAAGTTGACCATTGTTTTGACCTAAGGACCCCTGGGACCCACCTGATTTAGCCACTCAATTCTGTCCCATTTCTGTGCAGCCAAGAAGTTTGGAATTGCTTATTTGGCTTTTCCAGCTTATTTAATAAGCTTTAATTGCTGTTTCAACTTCATTTAAGTCCAATAAGCTTGTTTGATCCTAAATCCACCCCTGGTTCTCAGCTTAAAGCTTATTTCAAGCTTATAGCTTAGACAATTGACTAAAGTCAACTGTCCAAGAAATAAGCTCTTGTTTTGCTTATTTTTAAGTTCCACAACTTTTGTTTTTATAAAAGTTTTTCATTTTTAGTTATAAAATAGGTTGGTAAAAGAAAAATTCCAGAAAAACAATTTTAATTTTAAGTGATAGTTTCTATTTAATTTTATTTAAATTTTAATTTTCATTTTTAGATTTTATTAAGTACTTGCTATTTTTATATTTTTATTAATGACCTTTTATATTAAAGTATTTTTATTAATTTTCCCAGATTTTTATTTTGTCATTTAGTATTTATTAGAATTAATATTAGTTTTATTAGTAATTAATTAATAATTAAGATTTAAATAGCATAATTAGTTTTTATTAAGTGACACTTAGTTTTTATATTTTTCCTAGATTTTATATAATGTAAAATAATTTTAGGAATTTTCATATAATTTTTACTGTTCATTTACTAATTTTTATAATTTAAAATAGTTTAATTAGGTAATTAATAATTAATTAGTAATTAATTAATATAAAAATCTCAAAAAGACAAAAATAATTATTTTTAATTTTAAAATCAGTTTTTAGTTATTTTATAATTTTAGAAATTTTATTTTCACCTTTTTAGTATTTAATTAATATTATATTGTATTTAAGTGTTTTAAATATTAATAATAAGTATTAAATAGTATTTAATTAATATTAAATAATTAAATAGTGTAAAAAATAATTTTCTTTTTCTAAAAATTTACTTTTATCTTTTAGTTTGTAAAAAAGTCATTTTCACCCCCTGGGGGTTTTCAGATTTTAGTTTGCACGTTTTATTTTGTACACTTACGTTATTTTAAAACGTAAACGTACGCGTTATAAGTCTTAAAAGTTTCTGGTTTTTCCTAGCTTCCAGTCTTATTCATATACCTTGTTTAAGCTATTTCATTGTAGATTCCTTAGTTTAACCATTCACAATCCCCTTTCCTGTCCAGATTCGCCCGATCACAAACCCGTTTAATAATCATCACACCTCGTCGGGACTTAACGACCCGGGGAAACACTATACTTCCGCGGAGCATTGAGCCTAAGGAGTTTGACTATATTGACCACATCCATGGTTGACTTTAGTTGACTGCTTTTGCCTCAATCAATATATATATACTAGACGAGTACCCGTGCATAGCAACGAGATTTTATAGTGACAGATAATTTATTGATAAAAAAAAGTTTATAGGTTATAAACAAAAATTAATAAAAGTTTGAAGATTTGGGATTAAACATAATGTTTTAAAACCCGATTCGACCCGGGTGGTTCAACTGGTTGAACCGTTCCGGTCGAAAAATGGGTCAATTTAAACCGGTCCAACTTGCTAGGTTGGTCGAAAACGGGTGAAATTAAACCGAGTCAATTCGCCAGGTTTGAAGCGTCTCAGGTCAATCCGGTTTGTGATTTGTATTAATAGTTTCCTTTTGAAATATATGTTTTCAACATTTCCCTTTTTAATTTAACTTTTCACTTTTCAGCTTTTCTTTCGGGTACCCTATGACAATTAACCGGAGAAATAGATCTCGATGAGGCCTGATTCACCACTTTGTATCGGTTTTAACAGGTCTTCTCTGGTTCGTTTTCGGATGGTTTTTATTGGTTAGCCAAACCGGTGGCGACACCAGTTCCCGGTTGAACCCATTGGTCCCGTCCAGGTCTCAAAACTATATGTACCATCAACTTGTTAGGTTGTATGAAGCTTTGTGCATTTTATTAATTTGTATAATGTATATAATAACATGTACTTTTTATTTTAGGGTGTTTAAAAATAACATTAATTAGTATGTTTAATTATTTCATATGGATTATGTTGTAGCTTATTTAAATTGTACATTATGAAAATTTTATTGTATTTTTTAGTGAGTGGTGTTTTAATTGGTTGTATTTAATTTGGTAGATATGCTTTTAATTGGTTGTATAATGTGAATAAATCATTGTATTTTTAAGTAATGAGGTATTTTAATAAAAGTATTAATTACAATATAATTTAGTTTAAGGAAACCATTATGATTAGTAATTTCTCTCTCATTTGACCAAATGTAGTATTCTAAGTAGTTAATATATATATATATATATATATATATATATATATATATATATATATATATATATATATATATATGGGGACTTTTTTACGAGAATTATTTTATCTGCGAGAACTGAGAGAATCATCAAAATCATACATGCACGTCTTTAAAATAAAATAAAAATACATGCAAATCATCAATAATCGTAAGCATCCACCTATGTTCTTCAATATCATTATGAACTCATCCTCTTTTTTCACAAAAACTTACACACGACCGCAATATTGTCGTTGCACGTCTTATAAGAACATACATGCACACCTTCAAAGAAAAATTTTGTATTTCTAATTTCTTATAAAATTTTTAGAACAACTATGTTTTTTTTAAAACATATGTGTTGTTTTTAAAACATATGTGCAAAAATACAATTATTGAAGACGTACATGTATGTTTTTGGTGGTTCTCTCAGTTCTCGCAGTTAAAATGGTTCTCGTTTGAAAGTTACACTATATATATATATATATATATATATATATATATATATATATATATATATATATATATATATATATATATATATATATATATTTGGTGTGGTTTTTATAAAAACCGGACTAAGGAAAACCTATTTTTAATTGTGTACAAATTTTTTATTTAAAAAAAAAAAAAAAAAAAAATGTACATTTTTGTTGGTTTCTTGTTTAAGGTCGGTTTTCATGTATGTGATATCTTTGCGTCTTTTCTTGTACATGCTATTTCAATTGGTAACATTTTTATGTTTTGTATATATCTTGTGAATAAAGGGTGTTATTAGTCATAATCACGTGGGTTTACAACCGGACAAAGCTTTTTGACTAAATTACAGTACGATTTTGGAATTTAATCATTTGCACAACTCTCTTTCAAAAGGTGACTTTTTGATCAGTGGAAGTGAGTGAAAAGCTTCCACTAACCCTCATGCTTTCATGTTACAAGACAATGTTCACAAGTTACAATCATTCATGCGGCTTGTTTTCATATATTTGGCAGAGAGTGTATTTATGGGAATTATTGGTCTCCCGATCGAGCAAAAGCACATGATTAACGACAATCATGGTTTAATTTTTGTGTATAAAATATCAACAAATCATGTTAGCAAGTAAGAACTTTACAAGTTTACAGGGTAGTTTACACAGATCATATATATTTGGAGATGGTGGTTAAAGTTATGATATGTGCAAAATTGACATGTTTTCATGAAGTGTTCGGCTTACCAAAATTGACATGGGATGGTCCGGTTTCATGCAGTTGGACATAAACGAACTCTAATAAGATTTGTTTGCGGGTTTTTGTTTAATTTTAACTGCACAAATGAATGTTCAGAAAAATTATACAAACAATATTTTATTTTTGTGTTTGTGTGTTACGAAAATATAACGCACGGTCGATCATTATCTCTCACTAAAATTCTAAGTGATAGATTGTGTAGCGAACGTAAACAAACAAGCATGAAATAACATATACATGCATAATATTTAATTATTTATAGCTGTTTGTGTCTAGCCTAAGTCTATCTTCCCACCTCAGCTTCGGCCACAACGAGGAGGAAGTTCGTATCGGTGACCAGATTCTTCAACCTAAGGAGTGTTTTAGATATTTAGGTTCGATGTTTCACAAGTCAGGAAAGATAGACGATGACGTTACCCACCGTATTAGAGCGGGTTGGGCGAAATGGAGAGCATCGTCAGGAGTGCTCTGTGATAAGAAAGTCCCCTTCAAGCTTAAGGGTAAATTTTATAAGGTGGCGATCAGACCAGCTATCTTGTACGGGTCTGAATGTTGGCCCATCATAAAAGCTCAAGCTAACAGAGTGGAAGTGGCAAAACTGAGAATGCTAAAGTGGACTTGTGGTAAGACCATGCTTGACATGATCCCGAACGGAGTTTTCAGAGCAGCGCTTGATGTTGAATCTATAATCTCGAAGATACGAGAAGGGAGGTTGAGGTGGTACGGTCATGTCAGGAGGAGGCCACAAACAGCGCCGGTAAGAAGAGTTGAAGCGCTGATGGTCGACGGTTTGAGGAGGAGGGGAAGACCGAAGCTGAGGTGGGAAGATAGACTTAGGCTAGACATGAAGGAGCTTCTCTTGTCCGAGGACATGATCTCAGATAGGAATGCGTGGAGAGCTAGGATTAGATCTGGCAGGTAGTCTCGGGCGGGTGTTTAGGAGGGCGTCTTTGCGTGGGTCCTTACTCGTCTTTTTGTTGCCATGCCCTTTGCCTTTTAGGTTTAGTATGTCCTTTGCTCCTTAGGCTTTGAGTTCCTTAGCTCTTTCCTTTTAGGTTTTTGTAGGCTAGTGGCGCTTCCCTTTGCCTTGCCTTTGCGTTTGCCCCCTTTGCCTTGCCTTTTAGGTTTAGTTTGCCCTTGGCTCTTTAGGCTTAGTGGTCCCTTTGCTCTTCCCTTTTAGGTCTGTAGGTGGCTTGTGGCGTTTCTTTTCCCTTTGCTTTGCCTTAGTTTTAGCCCCTTGCGTTTCCCTGCTTTGTTTTTGTGCTTTTCTTGATGGGTTTGTCTGTTTTGGTTCTTTTTTCCTTGCTTTGTTTGCCGCTTTGTGTGTCTTGCTCTTTGCTTTTGTGTTTTGGTGCCCTGTTTTATTTGTTTGTCTTTTTTCCTAGGTCCCTTGTTTGTTGGTTTCCTACTACCTACTTGATTTGTTTGGCTTTTCCCTTTTGACTTTTATTTGCCTTTTTTGTTGCTCTTTGTTCCGTGCTATTTCTTTCGGTGATCTATCACTCGCACATGTGCACGTGCCGGAGGTCTCCCTGGAAGCAGTCTCTCTACTCCCGGGTTCTACCTGGGGTAGGGGTAGGATCTGTCTACATTTCTACCTCCCTCATACCTCGCTTTTGCGAGATTGGGTATGTTGTTGTTGATGTTGTTGTTGTATAGCTGTTTGTGTTTATTTAAAGCATTATATATATGTAATTAAACACCTTAGTACTACGTACTACATAGTTGAACGGAAGAAGATTGTACGAGGTATCCGTATTCACTCATTTAACTACATGATCATTGCATTTAGTATATGTTTGTTCATTAACTAAATAAACAAATTTTTCACCGAATGATAAACAAACCGTTCAATTGAACATCCAAATCATTTTTATAGACGTACCAACTATAATCACATCGCATTATATTTCAGTTTTTTTATCCATGTTTGTAGAAGAAATGCAAATATAAATCATAAACGAGGCCAGTCAAAGGAGAATTAAATTATCAAAGTTTGACTTTCCCGGTAACAGCAGATGCCAATTTTCTATTGGCTTGAAGACCTTTTCCACGAGTAGCACGCACACGGCAATATTCATTGCATTGTACACATATATGATTGGGTTGAATTTGTATTTTCATTTGTTCAACTATTTTTATCGGGTATACAAAACACGTTTATTTTTCGTTACATCTAATAAAAGGGAAGTGATACTTACACCGTTTTTTTTATACACACACCACAATTATGCATATAGCATGTTGTAACATGTGCATTAATGATGTAACATTGTAGTGTGCGCATCAAAAAAAGTTATGTAAGTATCACTTCCCCTAATAAAATCACTGTAAAACAAAATGCATTTTAAAGACTTGACGAGTACGCGTATGATTTACTTGTCCGTTTTTGCGATAGCTATATACGAAGGCGTGAAATGTGTATACTCGTATAGGGTCTCATAGTTGAGATATCAATATATATATTTTAGCTCTTAAATTCATACGCTCGAATAAAAAACGTTATTTTAAACAATACAATTTTGGAATATACTTATAATAATCTTAGTTACAATATTACATTTTGAAAATAACTAGTTTTTATTATACTTTTAAAATGGTTAAAGTTTAATTAAGCCTTTATTTCAAAGGTCGTGTGTAGTGGGTCGATCGACCGTCGATCGGTCGGTCGGTCGGGGTCAACGACGCGTCATCACTCACTACGGCGATGACGTACCATGAGACGCGTCAATCATGGATAAAATGAAGAAGATGCTCTCATGTTAGACCGATTCAAATACAAACCAAAAACCCTTTGTGTTGTGTGTGAGGGTTTTATTAAATGACTTTTTGGGGTACTATTTTGTGATGTCGGTCTCCTTATCAAACTAAGTTAGTCAAGTAGTCTTAGAGATAAAAATTTGATGTGACAATGAGGATGTTGGTTTCTTGGTGGTCACCATTATCATTAGTCTAAGCTGTCATGTCTGTTAATTAAATCGTATTTACATAGCACCTCCCGAAACAAAAACAAAGCAGCCCTGATTTTGTGCACACAAATAACATCTACTATGGTAAACTTTTATAAAGATTTATAATTGTGTCATGCCATTAATTTATAAACGTTTTTAGTTTTGAAACATATCTTCACTATGTACAAATTCATTAAAACTTTACAAATATCTCACATAATCCAAGTGCATTAAGTTACAAAATATTTAATATTTTAAACTTTTTTATGCTAAACAAGCTTAAAATAAATCTTCGTTTTGATTTACAAGTTTTAACATCATCTTTTCATAAGTTTTTTCGTAAGCCGCGATTATGGATGAATTAAGTAAAACCACGTTGAGTTTAGAGACATATTAGTCTTTTACTCACACATATTCAATACAAGTTTACGATACTACAAGGCATTTTTGTCGGTTCACTTATACATCCAAACATTATAAAGGAAAGCGTTTAGTGTCCTCCACTAGTTGTAAAAGTCAATCATTAGACATATAAAGAAGAACGCTACTTTTATGTAAGTAGGATTGATACTTTTAGTACAGGAATTACAAACATAAATGATATAAAGTCAAATGTATGATGAGGAGGTTTTATTACATGTTTGGCACGAGCTTTTTGAAAAGTTGTTAGCTTTTTGTTATAAAAATAATTTTTTAAAATAAGTAGCTCCGTTTGAATACATCAACTTCAAGCTTTTATTTTAAACAAATAGTTTATAAATGAAAAGCTGATTGATGAAGCTTTTTAAAAATATTGAAGCTGTTAAAACTTTAAATTACTGATAAAACTTTAAATAGGGTTTTTCTAATGTGTGCTCTGGGGGCACACGTTAAGAACACCAAAAGGACAATGGGACCCACGAAAAAGTACATCCGGACCCACAGAAAAGTACACTTTTCAGATAAAAGGTGTGGGTCAGATAAAAGGTGTGGGTCCGGATGTACTTTTTCGTGGGTCCCATTGTCCTTTTGGTGTTCTTAACGTGTGCCTCCAAGGCACACATTAGAAAAACCCTTATAAATATGTCCTTTTATATCATTTTACATCTTATAATTACATTTGACAGCTAACTTACCAAACACTTTTATTGAAAAAAAGATACAGTTTGTAGCTCATGTTAACAGCTAACAATATACAACTTACAGCTAGTTTTGACAAACATACCCTATATATCTAACACTACATGTGTTATCACCTACCAAATATGCTATATCCCTACCAACTCACATAAGCACGTAACTGGACATATTATCTACATTTACGTTGTTTAGATGTGCTATTTTGGAAGTTTTTAGATGTGCATTTATAAAGCAACTACTCGTATTATATAGTATTTAAGAATTGAGAGAGGACAACAAAAAAACGATTGTTTAAAGGACATTTTAGAGATTATATATATAAATAAATCAGAAGACAAATTTTGTTGCGATTAGTCCCTACCCATTTATGATAAATCACATTCTTTTGCCCAAGAAACATTAGGATTAGAATTTGACTGTGACATATCGAAACACCCATTATACATTATTGCACCTTTTACACTTGTATTATGTAAAAGTTAGCTTCCATCATAACCAATCTAATCTTTAAGAAGAATGATTGAATTGGGCATCGACATTTAAGCCAATATCTTATACGGAGTATTTGTTTTATTTGTCTTTTGTTTTATTTTGTAAGAAACTTAGACGCAATGATGCACCAATAACCGTTCAAAAAAAATAAAATTAGTGTGTCATCGTGACATACATTCAATAATACCATAATAACTAAAACACATTTCTCAACTATAATTGTTTTTTTTGCATGTGGGGTCATATAATACGTACACCATAAAGAAAAAAAAAAAAAAAAAAAAAAAAAAAAAACGTTAACGGGTTGGCGTTGGGTGAATGTTACCCCAATGGCACCAACCATGGTGCGGTATTGTATGTTGTTGGGCGATAAAAAAATTCCAATGTCGCGCCATTGAGTCCTTGTACTATGTGATCTAATAACGTTGTCTTTTTCTTCTATTGATATCTATTTTAACAAATATATGTGGTATAATAGTAGCTTAAGTTACATATATTTGGAGAGTAATGACACCGGTAATTTTAGTAAAATTCGTCAACATTACATCCGCTCCATATTAGCATTCATCCCATCATTTAATTTTACATTAAACAAGTGTAGTAGTGATCACCAAACCAATCACACATACTCACTTAAATACAAACGCATTTCAAATACACTCTCACACGCACAAATAAACAATGTTTGGTAAAGCAAATGACCAAGTCACCAAACCCTCCCCAAATCTAGTTCTTTACATGTCGTTGTGGGAACGGATAATGGCGTTGACGTGTAAAAGTCGGTGTTTCGCGCGTGATGATTTTTGCTATTATCACCGGTCTAATAGATACCTAAAAGACATTTTTGGGTTACTCTCAGCTTTTAGTAAGAAGATTTCTCCAATTTACATGCTCTTTAACTAAACCTTAAAAAAAACAATGTCTAACAAAATTGTTGAGTTTTCTATAAAAGTAAATTAAAATTGGCTCAAGCAATATCGATTTTTACACATAACCGGACACATTCTTGTTTTTACATGCGTAAATACATCCTTTTTAAGATAAATAAAAGGGAATCAATATGTTGGTGGAAGTAAGTACGAATCATAAAGTATTTTGGTCAATATCATATTATCATATAGTTTTATAATAAAGGGTAAGGATCCAGTGAGAAGAAAACTTAAAATGAGAAGGATGAGAAATAATTATAACAACACATTTGAGATGCATCGACTTGATTTAGATGCATCCCAATTAGTTTCGAAAAATGATTTTGAAGTGAAAACGATGCAAAGTAGTACTAACAACAAATTTGACCCGCAGATGACGAAAAATGTATAAGATTCGTCTAACTTGATGAAATGCATCTAATATATGTATATGCATCTAATTTTTTGCTAGAAAATATATTATGATGCATCTAAACGACTAGGGATGCATCTAATTCAAGTCGATGCATTTCAAATATGTAGTTATACTTATTTCTCATCCTTCTCATTTTAAGTTTTCTTCGCATTTGATCCTTAGTCTTATAATAAAACCTAAAGTATTTTTGTTACTTTATGTGTACAGTAGTAGTTTAATTCTCCCTCATTCACATGGTATTCTGGTTGTACTCATAGTTGTCATAAATCTCACACAACTTTCATTCTTTCAACAACCCATAAATAATATGCGATTCATTCTCTGAAAACACCATGGCCACCCTTAACAAACTTTCATTTCTCATTCTACTTATTATTCATCAAACTTTTGGTCTCAACATTGATGGAATCATCTTACTTTCATTCAAATCCAACATTTTAAACGACCCGTTACATGTCCTAGACACATGGAGTTACTCTGACGCAACTCCATGTTCATGGAACGGAGTCGTTTGTGAAAATTTCACAAACGACCCTGAAGCCCGTGTCACCAGGTTATCACTTGATAACTCTGGCCTCACGGGCTCCTTTCCCGCCAATATGGGATTAATTCAACATATGAAGGAAATCAACTTATCAAATAACTCGATTAATGGGTCGATCCCATTGTCTTTGTATACTGCACCTGAGCTCGAGTCTTTAGACGTGTCAAGTAATTTATTATCTGGTGAAATATTCGGGTTCGTTGGTGGATGGAAGAGTCTTCGACATCTTAACGTGTCGAATAACTTATTAACGGGAAAGTTGCCTCAGAATCTTGCATTGCTAGCAAATTTAACCGTTGTTTCGTTAAAGGGTAATTATTTTTACGGTGAGATTGCTAATGGATTTAGTACTGTTCAAATTTTAGATATTTCGAGTAATTTAATAAACGGGTCATTACCAAAAGATTTTGGTAGTGACAAACTTACTTATTTTAATGTTTCACATAACAATGTTTCGGGCGAGATCACGCCCGAATTTGCGAACAAGCTGCCAACAAACGCGACTATTGATTTGTCATTTAATAATCTTACGGGGGCTGTTCCGGAATCTAGTGTTTATTTTAACCAAGATGAGGCAATGTTTACTGGAAATGTGGAACTTTGTGGAAAACCTTTGAAGAATTTATGTGTAGTACCTTCCTCTATTTCGAATCCACCGAATGTATCATCCGATGCAACTCCGTATCCGCCCGCTATCGCGGGTATCCCCGAAACTATCCCATCGTCTGGTTCAAACGGTTCGAAGAAAAGCAAGTTTAAAACAAGTACAATAGTCGGGATCGTTGTTGGAGATATCGCGGGTGTTGCGGTTTTAGCCATGATTTTTATTTTTATATTGAAGAGACGCCAAAGGGGCGTGACGAGTAATGGTCAAAGTACCGAGAAGGATTCAAGTAAGGAGTTTGATTGGGGATGTTTGATGAAAAGGCGAAGCAGTGAAGGCGAAGAACAGTTGAGTGAAACTTCAAGCTCGGGGTCAGATGAGACCGAAATGGCGGAAATGGCCAAGGGTAAATTTGGTTCGACAAGGAAAGAAGCGGAGAAAAAGGGGTTGGTGACGGTTGACGGGGGTGAAAAGGAGTTGGAGCTCGAGACGTTACTAAAAGCATCAGCGTATATACTTGGGGCAACCGGGTCAAGTATAATATACAAGGCGGTGTTGGAGGACGGTACGGCTTTGGCGGTTAGACGGATTGGTGAAAGTGGGTTGGAGCGGTTTAGGGATTTTGAGAACCAGGTTCGGGTCATTGCGAAGCTGGTGCACCCGAACCTGGTTCGAGTGCGTGGATTTTATTGGGGCGCGGATGAGAAGCTTGTTATTTACGACTACGTTCCCTATGGGAGTTTAGCCGATGCACGTTACAGTGAGTCATCTATCTCTTTCTCTTTATGCGTAATTTACGATTCCAAGTGTGCACATTCACATTTGTCACTACAACTTTTATAAAAAATAATTAATTTTCGTTACAAACTACTAATCATAGTTATATATAAGTTGGAAAAGTGGCTATAGAATGATACTATGTGATGTAGGTGACAAATAGAAAAAGTTAGATTTGCACTGAAAAAGGTTTCTCTAGTGTCAAAATAATTAATGTGTGGGGATATATATTTACAGAACCAGTGTGAATTGTGAAACTAGTGATCTAGTTTCGCTCAATAGATCCTAAAATTAGGATGTTTGTAACCACATTCAACAAACTTTGACTCGGTATAATTAATCGTTTGAATGTTCTATTTTAAGTAAGAATTTATGATGGTAGTATATAATAATGATTCCCTGTAGCACCCGACTGTATTATACCAAGTTCCATTAATTAGATAGTTTGGAATGTTAAAAGAGATTAGTTTATGATATTCAAGATCTAGAAAATACAAATCCTTGTCAATGGAATAACCTTTGAATTATTCTATGAATCATTTCATGTTAATTTCCACTATATTCCTCAACATGCACATGCGCAATCTAGCTTTACAACATTACTATCGCTAAAATGAGCTGGTGACTGGGACCAAGGATGGAGTAGTTGTAACTAAACCCTTTGTTTGATTAATGCACTGTCTCATGCATCGCAAGTCAACTGTCACGTAGCGGTTGTTCTCATTAGTTTACTTATGGCCCGTGGCGTACCATAGCATTAAAGGTGCTTGTATGAGTTGTGTTCATGAGGCCACGAGGTTTTTTTATTAGATATCACGTTTAATTGTATATTATTTTCTAAAAAGTGTACATGTTACAATGTTCATAGATGTTAGAGAACTTTTTATTCTGGCTGTATCAAATCATTGACATGCTTTCTTGACTGTACTTTTCGCAGGAAAGGTTGGATCGTCGCCTTGTCCACTACCGTGGGAGGTACGACTCAAGATAGCGAAAGGCACAGCCCGTGGGTTATTGTATATCCATGAAAAGAAGCAAGTGCACGGGAATCTTAAACCTAGTAACATTTTATTAGGGTCTGATATGGAGCCTAAGATTGGAGATTTCGGGCTTGAGAGATTAGTTGTAGGAAATCAAAGTTGCAAAGTGGGTGGATCAACCCGCAACTTTGGTAGCATGAGGTCAACAGCCTCTCGGGATAGTTTCGTGGACATTGTGATTGGGTCAAACCTAAGCCCAAGCCCAAGTGCCATGGGCTGCATTTCTCCATATTACGCACCAGAGTCCCTTAGAAGCATAAAGCCCAACCCGAAGTGGGACGTGTACTCGTATGGTGTGGTGTTGCTTGAACTTTTAACCGGAAAGGTTATTGTATCGGACGAGTTTGGGCCAGCTGGCATGACGTGGAGCTCCACGTTGACGGTTGACGAGAAGAAGAAAGTCTTGCGAATGGTTGACGTGGCGATTCGTGGTAACATGGAAGGCAAAGAGGATGTATTGTTGGCGTTGTTGAGAGTGGCTTATAATTGTATATCCCCTGTACCACAAAAGAGACCACATATGAAAGAGGTGTTACATGCTCTTGACAAATTCCCTTCTACCACCTTTTCATATTATTGAAGAAAAGGGTCAGCTATAGCTGGTAGAGAGAACTGTATTTATGCTGGAACATAACTAGTGATTTGTTGTTTTAATCTAATTATGTCTAGAACTGGTTTTGACTAGAAAAACAAAATAAACTAAGGTAGCAGTTTCAGTTTGTGTAGATATAGTGATAATGATTTGCTAGTTTGTGGTTTTATTTGTTATGATAATGATTTGTTGGCAATTTAGTTTCTGAAATTTTCGTAATAAGTTGACAATTTATAGTATATAACTTCGAATAATAGTTACTTGTCAAAAAGGAATATATTGAGTCGATAACATGCATGTGGAACCGACGGTGTAATGCATAAAAGAAAGGTTATCACATTTTTACCGATGTTCACACGTCTTGTTTGGTCAAAATGTCAAAAGCTAGTTTGGAGAAAAAAAACACTTGAATCGAGAACCAAAAGCTCGACCTAGTCAATTAGTAAATTGAATTTCGTAACATTTTGTGCACATTTCACATGCTAGACTTTGTTTAATATGCAGAAAAATATGAAGCTCTCCTTCGGAGTGTCCCATCTAAATGCAATGCAATTAGTCTTGAAAGACCTTTTGAGTTTACACTTTTATTTAGAGGAAACTACAAAATACATTCATGTAGTTTACATATTTTGACATTTTACATCCTTGTCAGAAACTTTTGGCAATATACATTCCCGTTAGGCAAATGTTTGCCACAATACATTCCTCGTTAACAATGAGGACTAACGGTGCAAATTTTTTCTCCGTTATCTCTTAACGAGATTAAAAATATTACACCGTTAGCCTTCGTTAGCCAAACATTTGCACCGTTAGTCCTCTTTTTTTGTTTTTTTCCGTTTTTTACGTTTTATCCGTTTTTTGTCACTTTTTCCCCTTTTTTTACGTTTTATCAGCTTTCTAACGTTTTAATCCAGTTTTTGTACGTTTTATCAGTTTTTTTTACGTTTTATCCATTTTCCGTATAAAAAACGTAAAAAACTGATAACACGTTAAAAAAATGGAAAAAACTGATACAAAATTGATAAAACGTACAAAAAATGAATTAAACGTAAAAAACCGATAAAACGTACAAAAATAGGAAAACTGACAAAAAATTAATAAAACGTACAAAAAACAGATAAAAACGTACAAAAAACGGATAAAATGTAAACAAAACTGACAAAAAATGGATAAAACGTACAAACAACGGATTAAAACGTTAAAAACTGATCAAACGTACAAAAAACGGGATAAAACTGACAAAAAATATATAAAACATACAAAAAACAGAAAACAACTGACAAAAAATGGATAAACGTACAAAAAACGGATTAAAACGTTAAAAACTGGTAAAATATACAAAAAACGGAAAACAACTGACCAAAAAATGGATAAAACGTACAAAAAACAGATAAAAACGTTAAAAAACTGATAAAACGTACATAAAACAGAAAAAACTGACAAAAAACGGATAAAACGGATAAAAACGTTAAAAAACTGATAAAACATATAAAAAAGGGGGAAAAACCTGACAAAAAACGGATAAAAACGTTAAAAAACCGATAAAACGTACAAAAACGGATAAAAACGCACAAAAAACGGATTAAACATTAAAAAACTGATAAAACGTACAAAAACGGAAAACAACTGACAAAAAATAGATAAAATATACAAAAAACGGATAAAAACGTTAAAAAAATGATAAAACGTACAAAAAACTGACAAAAAACGGAAAAAAAATTCAAAAAGAGGACTAACGGTGCAAATGTTTGGCTAACGAAGGCTAACGGTGTAATATTTTTAGTCTCGTTAAGAGATAACGGAGAAAAAATTTGCACCGTTAGTCCTCATTGTTAACGAGAGATGTGTTGTGGTAAACGTTTGCCTAACGGGAGATGTATATTGTCAAAAGTTTTTGACAGGGATGTAAGATGCCAAAATGTGTAAACCACAGGGATGTTGATGACGTATAGTCTATATTCGGGTCACGAACCCAAATGATAAACATTACTAACGCCCAAGCCCGCCATGAGTAGGTTATCATAACAATGATTTGCGTCGGATCGCTAACGGCTTGGGCTTACGAAAGCCCAGGCCCAATGTTATTTATAGTGTGATATGGATATCTTTTATTTAAAGGATATATATCCAAATCGGATATATATCGAAAAGTAAGGCGCACGTATCCAATAAGAATTCCGTGCCTATATAAACAATATCATAACTCTCGATAAAGGTACGACTCACAACCCTAAAACTCTTCTACATAACCCTAAAATCGATTACTTACTCTCACGCCGGAGGATAATCGTGGGAGACAATCCCACGATAAGCCTAACGGTGTTTGTTTACACTCTTAGTGCGCAGGTTTCAAACATTAAGATCTAATTGGTACGAGAGCAGGAACCCAAACAAGGAACGCCCAACTTTTGTATCAACAAGTGGCGCCATCCGTGGGACTCGAACCCACGTAAGAACTAGAATAACAAAGCACAAAAACTCAGGCCAGCGGACTCCGCAGTTGGAAAAAACACGTGGTGATCCCCAGAGGAGGAATCACCAAGATTTGACCTCTAAGCAGCCTTCCGGAACAACCAGTGCACCTGGTCACCAAGGATCGGGCCCAACCCTAATTCTTCCAACGGTGGAACTACCCGCAGAGACTACTCAAACCACCACAGTGGTTCCAAGCGCTGAAGAACTTCAGCGCACCTGATTGATGCTAAACCGTCAACCAAAGTCAACCACGGATGTGGTCAAGATGGTCAAACTGCCTAGAGTCAATGCTCCGCGGAATATAGTGTTTCCCCGGGTCGTTATGTCCCGACGAGGTGTGAATGGTTATCAAACGGTTTCGTTATCGGGTGAATTTGGACAGGAAAAGGTTTGTGAGTGGTTATACTAAGGAATCTACAAAGAAATAGATTAAATAAGCTATATGAACAAGACTGGAAGGTTGGAAAAACCATAAACGTTTAAAACCTAAAATGCGTACGTTTACGTTTTAAATAACGCGAACGTACAAAATAAAACGTAAAAACTGAAATCTGAAAACACCCAGGGGGTGAAAATGACTTTTTTACAAACTATAAGATAAAAGAAAATTTAAAATGAAAATAAAGTTATTAAAATGATTATTTTAATATTTAAACACTAATTAATTACTTAAAACTATTTTAAATCTAATTTAAAATAAACTAAAAATGATAAAGGTTACAAAATAAACTAAAAATTTACAAAAATATTTTCTAAACCTCTAATAGAACTTGAAGAAAGTGTAAAAAATAAAAATAAATGTTTTTGTCTTTTTATGAGTTTTTTATTAATTAAAAACTATTTATATTAATTAAACTAATTAAACTATTTTAAATTACTATTAATACTAAATTAACTTAGAAAATTATGGAAAAATTCCTAAAATTATTTTATAACATATAAAAGTTAGGAAAAATATAAAAACTAGGTTTTGATTTATAAAAACTAATTATGCTATTTTAAACTAATTATTAATTAATAATTAATAAAACTAAGATTAATTCTAATAAATACTAAATGATAAATTAAAAATCTGAGAAAATTATTATAAATAATTTAATATAAGAGGTAATTAATAAAAATATAAAAATGACAAGTACTTAATTAAAATCTAAAAATGAAAAATAAAATTTAAATAAAATTAAATATAAACTATCACTTAAAAATTAAGTTAACTTTTTTGGATTTTCTTTTTGGAAACTTGTTTTACAACTAAAAATGAAAGACTTTTATAAAAACAAACTTTTTAAAACTTAATAATAAGCTGTTTGAGAGCTTATTAATGAGATAGTTGACCACAGTTGACCAAAATGGAAAATGAGCTTAAACCAGCTTGTGTGGGACCCACAATGGGTAAAACTGATACAAATAAGCTATGTGGACATGATTGAGCCAGAAAAAGTAAAAGGAGACCACAAAATAAGCAATAAGCCAACAAATATGCACATCCAAAAACCAATACAACTCAGAAAAGGGACAAGTTTTTGTGACCAATTCAGGTGGGGCCCACAGGGTTTTAGGTCAAAGCTTTGGGCAAAACCCCAAGCCTGGTAGGAGGGGGTTAGGAAAAGCCAAATGGTGGGCTTGTGGACCAATGAGGTGGCTGGAAACAACCACCAAAGGGTGGTGTTGGGCTGTGTAACTGATGCAGCAGGGCAGATGCTTGCCCTGCAAGTGTCTTTGGGGCAATGTGGGGCCCAGTACAAAAATCACAAAAATCAAGTGAAACAAGAAACTCAAAGATGGGCTGGTAGTCTACAAATTACAACAAGTTTCAAGGCTTGAGAGTAAACATAAAATTCAAAATAATTCTTTGAAGTTTTGGTTTTTTCTGCACAAAGAAACTTTGACTTTTGAATGAAACTTGAAAATTTGACTTTTATGGATTTTGATTGGTTCATAAACACTAAAACTGAAGTAAGAAGCTATATTATGACTGAATTGAGGTATAAGAACAACTTTTAAGCTAAATGGTGAGTTTTGAGACCCAATTACCTTGACACTTAACTGTCAAGGTGATTCAAGAGGTTGTTTGACTTTTTGTTGAAAACACACAAGGTTTTATGACTTTGCTGACCTAAAGAGACCTAGTGAGACATGTTGACACCACAAATAACAACTTAGATACTTAGGTGATCAGTATAACCCACTGATCCAAACACTACCTTAAATCAATTTTTACCAATGAAACTAGAGCAAACTAAAAGGACAGCTTAATTCATGAATTGAGTTCTATCTAAATAGCAATAATAAAACTAAATAAGCACAGATAAACATCAAATAGGTACAAAAGACTAGATTGTAATCAAATACTTGAAAATGTGAAATATGCTTACACTTGATTTAATGACTGAGAATCTGTAACCAAAGGACCCAATCACAACTTAATGCCTTCCAAAAGGCTCTAAACCAATTGAGATCCAAAACACCACCCTGCTTCAACCTTCATCATCCATTTGTAATGATTTTTTTTATTTTCTATTTATTTTGGAGTAATTTTAATGATTTTTAGTTTTTTAAAATGAAAAGAAGTTTTAAACTTACTGAGCTATTAAGAACTTTGTGATGAGCTTATATGGACTGTTAGAACACTAAACATCCATTTCTAACATACTTAAGTCTAAATGGGATTTTGAACAATATTTGAGCAAAAACTGAAATAAGTAAATAATACTTGGATTACCAACTGAATTAAAGTTCTATTACACTGAAGATGTTTGATACAAGCTTTGTAAACTAAAAATTGCAAATTGAAACTGATATTACACTAAAACGATTTAAACTTTGCTACACTACAACTATTCTAAACTAAAACTACCACTGCTTCTCTTCTTTTTTCTTTTCTTTTATAGTCCTAGAGTCTCTCTCTATCTTTCCCACAACCTTTCAAGCCGTTGGATGGGCTAATTTCATCTGAGCCGTTTAAACACCTTTTGGCGGGAAAAAGGGAAAGTGTAAATTGGGCAGTGTTTGGTGAGGTAATTAATGAGGGTAGGAGGGGGAAGGTGAGGTTGGTGTAAGTATTAATGAGAAGGTTGAAGTTGGTGAGGAGGGGGGGACATGAGCCTAGTAATTAGGGGAGAGTGGGAGGGATGGTGAATAGTAATCGGGGTGTTTGGTGTTTGACTGAGGTCAACGAAAGGTTTATTAGTTAGGGAGTGGGCGGGATGGTGGGATGGGCGTGGGAGAGATGTGCATGGGCTGGGGTAAGTGTTTGTTTGGATCAGGTTTATGGTTTATGGTTTTGGTATTGATTTATTTCAACTTTCAAAATTACAAGGACCATTCATGTACTTTGCTGAAACTTGTGGCCTGAATTTGACATTTTCCAAAAGTTATTAAAAGGTTCATTCTTGTCAAGTACCAATAACCAAAGGACTATAATTAGTATTTTTCCATTTTTCAAATTCCTGGGGACCAAATGTGACAAGTTGCAAAATACAGGGACCAAACATGTAATTTCCATAAATCATTTTACCCAAGGACCATATTTGCCACATTTTGATTTTCCAAGGGCAAAAAATGATTTTCCTTTCAAAAATATCCCACCAGGGACTGAATCTGCCAAAATCTGAAACTCCAGGGACCAAACTGTAAATTTCCAAAACTTTTGAGATTTTTCACCAAAGGACTAAATATGACAACTTATGATTTCAAAAGGACCTTGAGTGATAATTTTCCATATTTTGAATATCCAGGGACTAGTTTTGTAATTTTATGAAAGTTAGGGGACTGAAACTGCCAATTTTGCAAACTTTATACGTTTTTCAACTGTTTTTGCTCATTTTGCATCTAAAACATATAAAACACAATTTTGAAATATTTTCAGTATTGTGGACAACACTGTGCCACCAGGCGCGCCTAATCAAGATAGGGGACCTAACCCAGAAGCTGATATTGTTGCACTGGAAGAGGACGCGCCTGAATTAACGCTAAGTAATTTTGTATCTCAAAATTACGAAGCTTTAACTAACCTCATGCAAGAGGAGGCAAGGAGAAGATCAGGCCAGAGCCTACAAGCCCGTCTTAACTTTAACCTAGAAACATCCCCACCGCGCTACCAAAGACGGGGGCGCGGAAATAATGAAAGACATACCAATGTCCATGATAGACTTTGTACAGCATCTGACTCACAATACTCAGAGGAATACGAAGATGGCGAGAGGCGTGCCAATGTTCACTCCAGACTTGGTAGTCACCGGATGCAAGATAGACTTGGACGTCAACACTCACCAAGCGAGGGCTCCTCAAGGTCTGGGAGCAGAAGAATTTACGACAAGTTGGGAAGGCGAACTTCCCCAAGTGAAAGCCCCTCAAGTTCTTCCTCTGAGGAAAAATAGCGCAAGCGCCGCAAAAGGGATGATTTCTCCTCCAGTGACTCCTCGGACAACGAGGACAAAGAGACAGGACACTGGAAATCCAGAGGAAGACATCGCGAGGAAGAGGACGAAGACATATCTCTTCCTTGGCGTCGTCAGAAAGTTGATGCATTCACACGACGCATCAGCGATTACTCCGATCATAAGAAAAGGCGCATGCCCACCAATATTAAAACATATGATGGAACGGGTGATCCTGATGACCACCTAAAAATTTTCGAATCCGCTGCTACTATCGAAAATTGGCCACAACCTATGTGGTGTCATATGTTTAACTCCACATTATTGGGGAATGCACGAACTTGGTTTAGAAAGCTCCCACGAAGGAGCATAGATGGGTTTGAAGAGTTGCGAAAAGCATTCCGCTTGAACTTCACCCAGAGAAAGAAGTGCGCTAAGAACCCTGTTGAAATAGCCAGAGTAAAACAGCGCCAAGGGGAATCAACCAGTGCTTACGTGGAGCGCTTCAAAGATGAATGTATACACGTTAAGGCGTGTCCTGAAGTCCTAAAAATTTCAGGGTTCATGAATGGGATTAATAACCCATAACTCATTAGGAAATTAAATGACAAGGTTCCCCAAACCTTCGATGAACTAATGAAGCGCACAAGATCCTTCATCCAAGGAGAAGCAGCCGCTGCGGACAGTAAAAAAGGCTACTCAAATTATAGGCAGCAAGAACAGCCTAGGAGATAATCCAATGATCAGAGCAGCAATCGCAGCAAGAATTATCGCAGTCATGGAAGTGGACGAGATAATGACAAGTATACCCCCTCACAAAGACTCTGAAGGAAATATTTGTAACAGAAGTCGCAAACTTCCCAAAACCCCCCACCAATGTGCACTCCAGAGGACTGGCGTGTAGGGAGCGGATATTGCGAATACCATGGACAAAAGGGCCATACCACCAACGAGTGTGTCCAGCTATGACAACTAATTGACAAATTAGTAAAGGAGGGTAGAATGGATCATCTCGTTAAGAATATTAAAGAAGGGAAGGATAAACAAAAGAATGGAGGTAAAAAAGAACCTTCCAAAGATAAGGCTGACATTATTTACATGATACAGTCATGGCAGCGCAAGACGAAGCAAAGGGTCAGTCAAAAATTCTCTTCAGGGAATGAGATATCTTTCCCCACTCTAGTTGTGGACAACGCAGTAGTAGAGCCACTAACCATTGAGATACATACTGAGGGACACGATATTCGCCGCATGTATATTGATGGAGGAGCATCCGCAGACATTCTGTATGAGCACTGCTTCAAAAGGCTGCGACATGAGATACAAAGTCAGTTAATACCGTCCACAACTTCGCTGACTGGCTTCACAGGAGAAAAGATATGGCCTATGGGGCAATTAGGCTTACTTGTTGTTGTGGGCGATGAACAACACTCTACAGCAACATGGATAAACTTCATGATAATAAAGTCTCCTTCACCGTATAACGGCATCATTGGGAGACCTGGAATATCATCCATGCGCGCTGTACCATCCACAGCACATGGGATGCTCAAATTTCCAGTAGAAGGAGGCATTGTCACCCTCTACAATACCATGGTGCCACCTAAAGAATGCAACACGATAACCAGTGGAGTGGAGAATATTCCAGAACAGCGCGCAGCTAAAATACCAAACCTAAAGGTTGCCATCCACCTTGATTACCCAGATCAACACATATCAATTGGAGGGTCTCTATCCGACAAGGGCAAAGCAGCTGTGTGCGCACTCTTGCAAAAGAACCTAGACATATTTGCATGGGAACCAAAGCACATGACTGGAGTACCACGATCTATCACAGAGCACAAGCTACAAATCCGACAAGGATTTCCTCCAATACGATAGAAAAAGCGCGGCCAAGCTCCAGATCGTGCAAAAGCCATCTTGGAAGAAGTACACAAATTGGTAGACGCAGGCATCATCCGGGAAGTCTACTATCATGATTGGCTTTCCAACCCAGTAATGGTAAAAAAGAGTGATGGCAATTGGAGAATGTGCGTAGACTTCACTGATCTTAATAAAGCATGTCCACAAGATTGCTACCCGCTACCAGAAATACACTGGAAGATAGAATCCCTGTGCGGATATCCCTTTAAATGTTTCCTAGACGCATACAAAGGGTACCATCAAATTCAGATGGCAGAGGAGGATGAAGAAAAAACATCCTTCCACACAAGTCAAGGGGTATATTGCTACACGAAAATGCCCTTTGGCCTAAAGAATGCGGGCGCAACATACCAGCGATTGGTGGACATGGCCTTTGAAAAGCAAGTAGGTCGCAACCTGGAAGTTTATGTCGATGACCTTGTTATAAAGAGTCATACTGAGGAGGAATTGGTGCGCGACATCGAGAAGACATTCAAAACACTGGGAAGGATAAACATGAAGTTAAACCCCAAGAAGTGCACCTTTGGCGCAACAGAAGGCATGTTCCTTGGATATTTAATAGCACCTGACGGCATCAAGCCTTGCCCAGAAAAGACAAAAGCTGTCGTCGATCTCCCCTCACCGCGCACATTGAAAGAAGTCCAGTCATTAAACGGAAAGCTAGCTGGGCTAAACCGTTTTTTGTCCAAGTCAGCAGACAAATCACTCCCTCTCTTTAAAATACTCACGAAGTGCACAAAAAATGGAGACTTTAGTTGGACGAAAGAGGCAGAGGAAGCCTTCCAACAACTTAAGCAACATCTCGCAGCGCTTCCCAAACTCGTTGCACCCCGACTAGGGGAAGAATTGATCATGTACTTATCTGCAACCCATGGAGCAGTCAGCGCGGTGCTACTAACAGATAGAAACTCCGTTCAAACACCAATATATTTTGTGAGCAAAGCACTCAAAAAGACAGAGACCAACTATACTGCCATGGAAAAACTGGTCCTAGCTCTAGTCTTCGCAGCTAAGAGATTGCGCCGATATTTCCAAGCGCACCCAATAGCTGTAATCATGGACCAACCAATCAAGCAAGTTATCTCTAAACCTGACGCATCAGGACGGCTACAAAAATGGAGTGTGTTATTGAGCGAGTATAACATCTCTTATAGACAGCGCACCGCAGTTAAAGGACAAATACTGGCAGATTTCATCAGCGGAAAGCCAGATACTGACACTCCACCTACAAAAAGTGAAACAACACTACAAGAACCATGGATTCTATTCACAGATGGATCCTCGTGCATGGATGGATCAGGCGCAGGCCTTATCCTCACTAACCCAGAAGGAGTGGAATTCACTTACGCACTGTGTTTTGAATTCACAGCCACAAACAATGAAGCAGAATATGAAGCTCTACTCGCTGGACTAGGCATTGCCACTCAAATGGGCATACGCAACCTAGAGGCAAATGTAGATTCCAGGCTAGTAGCTAACCACGTGTTAGGTGAATATGAGGCCAAGGATGAACACATGGTCCAATACCTCGAAAAAACCAAGTCTCTAATTCAGAATTTTGATAAATTTACCATAAAACAGGTCCCTAGAGGAGAAAACAGGAAAGTTGACGCGCTTAGCAAGATCGCATCTACAAGCTTTGCACACCTCTCAAAACAGGTATTGGTGGAGACTCTAAAAAACAAATCAATCTCGAAGATGGAAATATCCACAGTGATAGAGGAACAGAACCCTACATGGATGACACCTATCATTGAATTTATAAGCAAAGGAATCTTACCACAAGATCAGAAAGATGCTCGTAGAGTACGGCGCACAGCGCTGAGATTTGAAATCCGAGATGGCGTCCTGTATCGACGTTCATTCCTACAACCATGGCTCCAGTGCATTGGACCTCTTCAGGCAGATTATGTACTCCGAGAGATTCACGCTGGCTCATGTAGTATGCACTTAGGACCACGGTCCGTAGTAGCGCGCGCCCTGCGGTCAGGATACTATTGGCCTACCATGCACCGCGACGCGCGGGACATGATAAAAAATGCAGCGACTGCCAAGTCCACAGGCCAATTCCGCGCCGACCACAACAAGAGCTAACCCCCATCACCTCACCATGGCCATTCTATAAATAGGGCATTGACATTGTAGGCCCTTTTTCGATTGCAGCAGGAGGGCTTAAAAGCAGTGGCAAGCATCACAGGCAACCAAGTCAAACGCTTTGTGTGGGACAACATTGTATGTCGATTTGGACTACCTGGGGAGATTATCTCGGACAACGGAAAACAATTCTGTGATAACCCATTCAAAGACTGGTGTGCGCAATTAAACATTACACAACACTTTGCTTCAGTAAAACACCCACAAACCAATGGCCTAGTTGAACGCGCGAATCGCAGTTTGGGTGAAGGAATAAACGCGCGCCTTGACAGACACAAAGGAAGATGGGTGGATGAATTATCACATGTTTTATGGGGGCACTGCACGACAATTAAAACAACTACCGGAGACACACCATTCTCTCTTGTCTATGGAACAGAAGACGTCATACCAGCCGAAATTGGAATGCCAACTATCCGTACAGTGGAAATAAACGTCACAACAAATGACGATGAGCGGCGTATAGACTTGGACCTGCTAGAAGAAAGGCGTGAACGCACAGCTATACGTGAAGCAAAGGCTAAAGCAAAGATGAAAAAGTATTATGATGCAAAAGTCAAACATACTTCTTTCAGGCCAGGAGACTTTGTATACCGCGCCAATGATGCAAGCCACGCAGAAGATACAGGCAAGCTTGGACCTAAATGGGAAGGACCCTATGAGGTCACAGATGCACTAGGCAATGGTGCGTACAAGTTGCGCGACATGGAAGGCCATGAGCTGGCACGCACTTGGAATATCTGCAATCTCAAGAGATGCTATCTTTAGGAAAGACTACAGCCCACACGCAGACAACCTTGCACTTTAGTACGTGCCCAATAAATGTCTATATTTGAATTTTCTTTTCTTTTTAGGAATTGTCTTTTATCGTAAAAAACTTGCAAGAATTAATAAAATGTTGTGGTTTCTAGCTAACTCCATAACACATTTAACTTTATTGCTTACATTTTTCTTATGTCTCAATATCGTTATTTTTTATATTTTGCCTACATGGCGTGCATGCACTTATTAAGACCTACGATGGCAGAAATGATGAGTAAACCTACTAACTAACTCGTTAAGTAAGAGGGTTGCAAACCCATCAACACTGGATTACGCATCTGTCACACCCCCAATTTACATGACTTGCAGCGGAATGGAATACCTGGGGGTGTCTGTCATAGCATCACAGTTACAGTTACATTGAACGACCTAAAGTGTCGTTTGGAAAATGCTTTGTTTGATCATTGAAATAATCCAGAGTTTATAATATGAGGTCCCCAAAAGGTGTTGCAAGTTTATGAAAACAAGTCCTACTAGATCAAACGTTTACATAAGTGCATGAATTAATGGTGAGACGCGTCGACTCTGCGACTCCATAAAGGTCCAAATGCATGTCACATGAGCTACCTTAATAACCTGAAATACATTGCTAAAACGTCAACACGAATGTTGGTGAATTCCATAGGTTTATAAAATGTAATGTTGTACGTCCACCACAAGTATAAGTGCATGACAAAAGTCACGTAAAATAGAACAATAGACCTTAAGCTCATGACCCCGAAGCTATGACTGATGAAATTATATGCCCCTCCCGAATGTTTTACCAGAACACTCCCAAAATGTCAAAATGAAATGCATCCGCTTACTGTTGGTAATAACTACCACAGATGGAGGCGTCACCCTCGATAGATCTATCCACTCACTCTCGCTTAATCGGCAAATTAACGGTCCATGATAATAAATAGGGGACTTTAACAGGTTGGTAAGACAACTTAAGCAATGTACATATGTTTTGGTACTTGGGCTCGTACTAAAATGGTTGATGCAATGTATTCCCCCGTGGGATTTGAAATCAAAATGTTGAATTTAAAACGAGGCTATGAAAACTCACCTGATATGATGGTACCATGAACATGTAATGAGCTGAAAAACAAGGTGCGCACACTAGCCGCAACCTAATATGAATGATGAACGATCTACTTTAGATCATGAAATGATGTTATGAATGTCCATGCACATGTTTCATATACCACTCTACTCTTTGAAAAATACTTGTTGTTATAAAAAATATACATTTTCCAAGAATTAGGAAAATAAGGCAACTAGAAAAATAAAACTAGTTGAAACGTATATATATATATATATATATATATATATATATATATATATATATATATATATATATATATATATATATATATATATATATCGTATGTATCAATGTTAGTGTTGAAATCCTCGGTTTGAAATCCTTGATATAACGCCTTGTAGTGATAAAAATATATTTGTAATCGCTAATACTTCATTAGTTATGAATTTGGGTACTTGGTATTATTTCTAGAAATCTAGAGTTACTACGTAGTGTTAATATTATTTTTCCAAAAGCTGTCAAAACAATATGAGTTTTGCCGATATTGAAACGTGAATATCTTTGTCGTTATAATTTTACTTGTTCTTTATATCCACGGTTACGTCTTAGTATGTAGTAATATATTTTGGAAAGCTTGGCTCCTCCGGGTTACGTCTAAAGCCTCTTATTGTCCGACGAAAAACGTCCAACAGCATGTATTTTCAGAAAATATACTTTTCGTCAATAAACTTGCAAAAATCATAACTTCTTCGTTATAAACTCTTTTTAATCCGTTCTTTCGCCTACGGATTCGTTTTTGAAAGTATTTTCTAAAATTTTTGCCAAAGTTTACTTTATGTTTACTGATTTTCCTGGGTTTTCCAAAATGGGACAGAATGTATATATACTTGTTACAAATCCATTTTTCATGTCCAAAACTAGTTTCTACTTAAACCAAATCTCTTGCAAACACCACAAAGCTATACTAATCCTACCATACACCTTCTTAGGGTGCCATGGGTTCCTAATCACTACTAATCATGTTAATTTAACAAAAGAACACCTAAATCAAAATCTAGAGTTTGTATGTTCAAAAAGTTAACAAAAATAATGTGGTATAGCTAACTTGTACATGAAATTAAGCATGAAAACCATAAGATACAAGTATTAATTAGATGAAATCATGAAAATAAATTTGATAACTCACTTTGAAATAATAGATGATTAGATGATGAGAAATCTTGTGTTACTTGTGTTTTTGTTGTAAGATTCATGATTAGAATGATGAAATGAACAACTTTGTAGCTTTGTATTTTGGAAAATCATCACTTGATCTTGATTTTTGGGTTGGGTCGTGGGTTTGGAGTGGAGAAGATGAGGTTTTGATTTTATGATTCTAAGAATATGCATGTTTATGTAAAATGTGTTTTTGTAAAGATATTTAGGATAGATTATATATGATATAATAAGATACTTAAGTCAATATGTAGTAAAGAAAACACATGGTGTCTAGGGGGGGCATGTGGCCGGTTTTCAATGTATAAAAGAGTAGCAAAGTCGGTTTTGATCACTTAGGAAATGTAATGTAATATTAGTTGTAGTTTAGTGTAAGTATTAGTTATAATCGGGTACCGGGTTTGCTAGAAATAAATATTAACGAAGTTAACCGGGACTTAATAAAGTCATAAAAATGTTAGAAATATGTTGGGTACAATTACTGAGTGTTCAGGTGATTATTGTTTAGTTTTCACGAAACCGTCGTAATATTTATAAACTCACGTTATAAATAAAATAAATTTCCAAAATACTGGGTAAATGAATGTAATAACTTTTATGATGATATAATGGATATAAAAATATGTCGGGACCATTGTGGGAATATTTAGATATATTCGTCGTGTTTATAAACTAGGTGTTAACGTTTATTTATAAATAATTACAAGGAAAACGTTAAATGTATCAAATATATAAATTTGAAAATCCTAAGAGTGGTATAACATGAAAATGTTGTTATGATGATATGCAGACTGTCTCTAGTCCGTATGCAATGTCCTTACTGATAATGAAATGAATTCGCACCTAAACCCATACGGTTACGCGAATTTTAATACCCGTAAACTAAATTTACGATGAAATGTGTAATGCAAGTGAATAGTGAAAACTTTTCCGGAAATGAATAGTGTTCAGTGAATAGTAAAATTCTCAAATGTTTATCAGAATATCAAATTGACCTCGAAAATGATGAATAGTAAAACGATGAATAGTGTTTGATAAATAGTGTTTTTCCAAAGTTTGGGAAATGACCTGAAATGGTGAGTTGTGACAGTCTTCCCCTCTAAAAGGAACTTCGTCCCGAAGTTCAGTTTATGTTGGTCTCTGAAAACGTATTGGTGAAAAGGTGATGATATTCGAGAATTCCAGCGAACTCTAACGATAGGAATTCGACTCTGCTTCTACTGTTCGACCTAACTATCCATGATTTCTACTTGTTCTCCTGCAAGGTTTATGTTTGACTTTGGGTTGGATTCCTTTCCAAATGGAATTATGAGTGACTAATCTGAAAAGATGATAATACATGGTTGTGTAATCCTGTTGTTCTCTAACAAGGCTCAAGTCTGACGGCCACTAGGCCTACTCTGTCTGAAACATTACATGGTCCAGCGTATATCGGGTTTAATTTTCCAAGTTTTCTGAATGATATCATGCCTTTCCTAGGCAAAACTTTCAACATAACTCTGCCTACCAACTTGAAGTTTTAATGGTTTACAACTTATTGAACTTCTAACTGATTCTTGACTTGTAGGAAATTTCTGGTTATTTCATGAATGCCTACTAGACTAGTGAGTTGAGCTTTTTCCGAGTTTGGCCCATCAATAGATGGTCTGCGCTTCTTAATGCTTTAAATGTGATACTGGTAATATATACTGTTGAATTCTGCCAGAACTCAAGTTTGTATGCTAGTTGGTCGATTCTAAAATGAATCTTAACTGGTCCAATATGCTAAAGGTTCAACCTCTCTTATTATCCAATTTATATCATGCCAATCCAAGGCAATGCTTTTAACTTAGCTTGTTCTCCCACTTGAATCTGGATGGTTTGTTGTTCAGGATACCCAATCCAAATGATGGGTGTTATGTACCAACCTAATTTTTGCCAGTTTCTCGCTGTTGGTGTGATAACTATTGTTGTAGATGAATTTGATTTATGTTAAATGATTAATCCAACCATTTCTAGGGTCAATCACTCATGCTCTGAGCATACCTTCCTATGTTTGAATTGTTCTCTCGCTTTGACCAACGGTCTGAGGATGATAGTGATGTTTACATCAAAATGGGTTTCTGAAGGAAATCCTGAAATGATTGTTTGAAGTCCAAGGTGAATCGGTTTCCTTATCAGGAATAACTGAAATGGGTACAACAAATCTTTGTGACAAATTCCACAACGTTCGGTCCTTCGAACTTGGCGTTATCTGAAAGGGATAGAATATAGGTAACAATTTGATTCCTTGTGTTTTGTTCCAACGGATGATAAGACATATGTCCTTCTTTGCCTATTGGGTTTGGTCTTCACTACTGAAGTTCGTGATTAATTTGTGATGTCCTTCCTAATTCCTTCATCACATATTCCAAATATTCTTTATTGTCAAGTCACAAATCCTAAATGCATAAGCGATGTTGTAGGGAAATTTGTCTCGCGATTGTGAGTTTTGGTTGAAATCTTTTTCTGAATAAACGAATTTAGAAAATGGAGCAAATGATTTACTAAGTAATATTTTTCCTAATGATTCAAAATTTCAGTAGTTATGAAATAGAAAAATGTTTTCAAACATATTATGGTTAAGACTGCTTACCAAAGTTTGATGTCTATGTATATTTCTCATTGTACAATAGTGTTGCTAAAGATTGACCAAAAAGGATCGTACTTGTTCAAAATAGGAATTTCAGAAATCATTTTTCCACAAGGTATGTGATTTATGTAAACGCATCAACTTTATTTAAAAGTGAAAACACTAACAAGGATAAAATGGTAGAATGGGAAATGTTTGCTTAAATGCATAGATGTCTAACATTTAGTTCTTAAGGTTGAATAATGCCTATAGGTGGTTATCAGGCATAACTACAAGCATAGGTATTTAGACTAACTTAAATCCTGAAATAGTTTATCGTTGTAATTGGCAATACGAAGGTATCACTTGATGTTGTGTCGATGAATGTCTATTCTGTTTTCCCATGTAGATGAGGAGATATGTTCTGGTTTGATCCCTTGCTTGGTATGAAGGTGAGGTTATCTGAAATTTCTAGAGACATAATGCCTTAGAGGAATTTACATCGATATTCTTGATTCAAACAATTGTCCTTTGTGAAAACTTACTGCAGGAAAGTTTATGTATGGATGAGGCCATGTTTAAATGAAATGCTCTACAGTCACAATTAGCAGGTTGGTTTATTTCTATTGTGTTGTCCTGCGGACATTTATATTGAGTTCAATCCTGTAGCTCAGTCTAGCTAGTACCCTTAAATGATATAATTTGACAACTAAGTCAGAGATGGTGATTCGGATGGTCTCGCAGTATCTTAGAATTTGCTGTTGAGTTATGAATTCTCTCACTATATACTTCTAGTCCTGGTTAGTAGTTCTGTAATCCTTTCGTTACTTTTATTGTATAGAGGAATCCTGCATGTAATTGATATGGAAAGTCTCTCCTAGGGAAGTCAATGGGAAAAATCCAACCTAATGACTAAGTGAGTGACATGTGGGGTAAGTATCCAGGGATAGTTCGGCAAAAGGGATGTTTAAGGAATAGTTCTTTTGTTTACAAAACTTTTAAATGAAGATTGTTATTAACAATCCTTTGAAAGGTAATTATTTCCTTCATGGCATAATCCTTCCTGAATTTTACATAGGTGATCAGGCTATGTACAATTGAGGACTAATGATGCGATGTTAGATTATGTCAAAATATCATAACTTTTCTCAAAAGTTTTAGATGGTGTTCAATGCATTGTTATTAAGAATGGTATCCTGATGTTTTCTTTCAAGTAACATGAAAATTGCCTCGCATAATAATAGTAAATACTTGGTGTAATGACAGAAAAATCAATTTATAGGATGGTAATAAAATAGCTTACTTCCGAAATTTTTCTGTAAAACAATTTCCCCATATGATAGTAAAATAGCTTGAATGGTGTATTGGATACGTGGGTGAATCTTGTCGAATGGTAATAGTCTACTAATTCATCAAAAACGAAATCAACCTAATCCCTGATAAGACAATGCTAAAATGTTGCGAACGATTGAAGTTTGAGCAATTGGGATAGAAAATGGAGTAAACGAATGTTATGATTATCACCTAGGTAACAAAAGATAGATATTACATTGGATAGGAAAGTGCTTAATACAACTAGGTCATGTCATCGTACCAACGGTAAGTACAAAAGGAAAGATACAACCCTAAAGGCTCGAACTACGGTTTATATATTAAAACAAAGCTCCTCCTGCTGAAGCATTGTTGTTATCCTTGATGTTGCTAATATCCTGACGGTTCTTTTTCAACAGCTCACGCTATTCCTCTAGCGATTTAGTCTTGATTCCAAGTTCCTGATTTTTCCTTGTTCCTTAGCTCCGGGCAGTCATTCTTGAAATGCCCTAAGTTTCTACATTTGAAGCAACTCCCTGGGGTTTTCTGATTTGTGAGTTTCCTACAATCTTCAGTCCAATGACCCTGCTTCTTGCACACTCCACACGTTTTACTGCAATGACCTCGGTGATGTTGATTACACGGGTTGCAGTAAGGTAACCTTCCAGTATACCTTCTCTTTGTGTGCGGTTCTGCAACAAAGGCTCTATTCATTTCTTGTCCTTTGGGTGATTGTTGAGCAGCATTGCAACCTAAATTGTTGTTCCACTTCCTTTTATTGTCGCTATTGTTTCCTGATGTCTTGGCGTGAACTATGAGTTCCTGTGCTTCGATCGCCATTTTGATAGCTTCAGACATGGTATCGGGTTCCCATACGATGACCAACATACGAATTTCATTTGAGAGTCCCCCGATGTACGTTTCAAGTTTCTTGCTTTCCGGTTCATCCATTGCAGAACCTAGTCATGTTAATTTATAAAAATGAGTATGTACTCGTCAACATCATTTCCTACCATGGTAAAGTTTAGTGTTTCCTGTTCTTTTGCTCGTAATTCATTTCCTACACAAAATGTTATACCCATCATCCTTCTTAGTTTCTCCCAAGAGTGTGAGTAGGCAGCATCAACTCCCACCATCTTAATATGTTTGGTCCACCATTCCTGGGCATGATCATGAAAAGTGCATGTGGCGAACTTAACCTTGTCTTCCTTACGACAGTCGCCATATTGAAATATTGTTTCTATTTCTTCGAACCATTTGAGAAATTCCTTTGTGTCTCTAGTTCTGCTAAAGGAGGGAGGATTGCACCCCATAAATTCCACGTGAGTAAGTTCCTTAGAGAGGGCGGTGGCTATGTTCTTGGCAATGACTTGTCCAACAGCAGCTTGCGTCATGCTTGGAGTGGTTTGCTTAAATCTCTCTTCATCAAATCATAAGTGACCATGAGAATATAGTTAATCAAAGTCATCATATCCATAACACATGAATATAATACATGAAAATTTCGGTCTATGTGAACCGATATCACAAATAGCACAACCATTCCTTACATAGTAGAGTCACACGTGATATTTTTATTTGTACAACAATCAAAAGACAACAAGTTCTTTAGACTATGTCCCACACTTTCTGTGGCTAGGATAATAGTAAAAGCTAGTGAGGATATAAGTCTGGTCTAGGGACTTCCTGGTGTCCCTCTGTGTGAAGTCAGGTTCGTGGCATCATGAGGTCGAGATAGTCCTGAAGTGGTGTCTGAAGTTGTGCATCTATCAAATCTTAGATAATGTAGGTTCTGAACCATTCCTGAAGAATCTGTGGATGTTCCTGTTGAGTCCGTGATATTGGTATTATCTACTAGATGTTATCTAGTTCATGGCAAGTGGGAATGGAAAAGGAAATGACAATGACGGTACTAGTGAATGGAATACTACCCTCTTTCGCGCTACCCTCGCGACATCTAAGAGGTAAAACTGAAGTACGCACTATGGGACGACCAATAGTGTAAAAATTAACTGATGGTGGTGGTAGTACCTGAATAGTGAGTGCTCTACTAGTGATGGAAAGAAACATACTATCTTCCTTGCAATAAACATCCTAATAAGTCCATTAAGATTAAGTCTGAATACTCTACCAAAAGGCATTCTATGTATGGGTTGAATGATAGGAAAACCCTGTTCCTATGGCAAATCAATAGTGCTAATGGTGGTGTAAGTGCAACTGGTGGTATAATGGTAGTGGAAGATGACAAGGCATCTTCAATGTCGGAATTCGATAAAAGGATGTCAGGGTGAGTATCTGAAGACATGTCACTTGTGAACCAGGTCAATAAAATGATATATATATATATATATATATATATATATATATATATATATATATATATATATATATATATATATATATATATATATATATATATATATATACAAATATGAGGATAAATAACTTGCACAGGGTATGCATGAAATAACATGTATCATGATTATGCACTTATGATGAAATGATGAGATGCTATGCTGATGTGGTTATAGTCTAGGGTCCAAGATACATCCTAGTTCGCTATAAGCTTAGCTCTGATGCCAATCTGTCACACCCCCAATTTACCTGACTTGCAACGGAATGGAATACCTGGGGGTGTCTGTCATAGCATCATAATTACAGTTACATTGAACGACCTAAAGTGTCGTTTGGAAAATACTTCGTTTGATCATTGAAATAATCCAGAGTTTACAATATGAGGTCCCCAAAAGGTGTTGCAAGTTTATGAAAACAAGTCCTACTAGATCAAACGTTTACATAAGTGCATGAATTAATGGTGAGACGCGTCGACTCTGCGACTCCATAAAGGTCCAAATGCATGTCAAATGAGCTACCTTAATAACCTGAAATACATTGCTAAAACGTCAACACGAATGTTGGTGAATTCCATAGGTTTATAAAATGTAATGTTGTACGTCCACCACAAGTATAAGTGCATGACAAAAGTCACGTAAAATAGTACAATAGACCTTAAGCTCATGACCCCGAAGCTATGACTGATGAAATTATATGCCTCTCCCGAATGTTTTACCAGAACACTCCCAAAATGTCAAAATGAAATGCATCCGCTTACTGTTGGTAATAACTACCACAGATGGAGGCATCAACCTCGATAGATCTATCCACTCACTCTCGCTTAATCGGCAAATTAACGGTCCATGATAATAAATAGGGGACTTTAACAGGTTGGTAAGGCAACTTAAGCAATGTACATATGTTTTGGTACTTGGGCTCGTACTAAAATGGTTGATGCAATGTATTCCCCCGTGGGATTTGAAATCAAAATGTTGAATTGAAAACGGGGCTATGAAAACTCACCTGATATGATGGTACCATGAACATGTAATGAGCTGAAAAACAAGGCGCGCACACTAGCCGCAACCTAATATGAATGATGAACGATCTATTTTAGATCATGAAATGATGTTATGAATGTCCATGCACATGTTTCCTATACCACTCTACTCTTTGAAAAATACTTGTTGTTATAAAAAATATACATTTTCCAAGAATTAGGAAAATAAGGCAACTAGAAAAATAAAACTAGTTGAAATGTGTGTGTGTATATATATATATATATATATATATATATATATATATATATATATATATATATATAGGGTGGGGTTATTATAAAAAGGGGCTTATAATAAAAAGTGTAGGAAGGATTGTGGGAGTGACATGTGTCACCCCCTTGCCACATCATATGACACATCATATGACACGTGTCAACCCCCCCCCCCCCCCCCCCCCCCCCGCCGAAATTTTTTTTTCCCGCCAAAAAAATTTTTTTTTTGGGGTAAATTTTTTTTTTCCCGCCAAAATTTTTTAGTGCATCACAGTTATAAAGTTACTGCATCACGGTTATAAAGTTACTGCATCACGTTTACTGCATCACAATTATGATTTTACTGCATCACGATTACTGCATTCATGGTTTTAATGTTACTGCATCATGGTTATAAAGAAACTGAATTATCATAAGTTTTATGCATCATATATGTATGTAACTGCATCACAATTAAAATACGATTCTTTTTTAAGTTTTGGTGCATCTTTATATATATGTATGTAACTGCATCATAGTTAATAGTTTAGTGCATCAACCATGTTGCAGTAACTTATAACCTTAATGCACTAAAATTTAAAACTGTGATGCAGTAACTTTTATAATTGTGATGCAGTAACTTTATAACTGTGATGCACAAAAAAAATTTGGCGGGAAAAAAAAAATTTTTTTGCCCCAAAAAAAAATTTTTTTTGGCGGGAAATTTATTTTATTTTATTTTTATTTTTATTTTTATTTTTTTTTGCGGGGGGGGGGGGGGGTGGTGACATGTGTCATATGATGTGGCATAGGGGTGACACATGTCGCCCTCACAATCCTTCCTACACTTTTTATTATAAGACCATTTTTATTTTAACCCATACCTATATATATATATCGTATGTATCAATGTTAGTGTTGAAATTCTCGGTTTGAAATCCTTGATATAATGCCTTGTAGTGATAAAAATATACTTGTAATCGCTAATACTTCATTAGTTATGAATTTGGGTACTTGGTATTATTTCTAGAAATTTAGAGTTACTACGTAGTGTTAATATTATTTTTCCAAAAGCTGTCAAAACAATATGAGTTTTGCCGATATTGAAACGTGAATATCTTTGTCGTTATAAGTCCGTTTTACTTGTTCTTTATATCCACGGTTACGTCTTAGTATGTAGTAATATATTTTGGAAAGCTTGGCTCCTCCGGGTTACGTCTAAAGCCTCTTTTTGTCCGACAAAAAACGTCCAACAGCATGTATTTTCAGAAAATATACTTTTCGTCAATAAACTTGCAAAAATCATAACTTCTTCGTTATAAACTCTATTTAATCCGTTCTTTCGCCTACGGATTCGTTTTTGAAATTATTTTCTAAAAATTTTGCCAAAGTTTAATTTATGTTTACTGATTTTCCTGGGTTTTCCAAAATGGGACATAATGTATATATACTTGTTACAAATCCATTTTTCATGTCCAAAACTAGTTTCTACTTCAACCAAATCTCTTGCAAACACCACAAAGCTATACTAATCCTACCATACACCTTATTAGGGTGTCATGGGTTCCTAATCACTACTAATCATGTTAATTTAACAAAGGAACACCTAAATCAAAATCTAGAGTTTGTATGTTCAAAAAGTTAACAAAAATAATGTGGTATAGCTAACTTGTACATGAAATTAAGCATGAAAACCATAAGATACAAGTATTAATTAGATGAAATCATGAAAATAAATTTGGTAACTCACTTTGAAATAATAGGTGATTAGATGATGAGAAATCTTGTGTTACTTGTGTTTTTGTTGTAAGATTCTTGATTAGAATGATGAAATGAACAACTTTGTAGCTTTGTATTTTGGAAAATCATCACTTGATCTTGATTTTTGGGTTGGGTCGTGGGTTTGGAGTGGAGAAGATGAGGTTTTGAGTTTATGATTCTAAGAATATGTATGTTTATGTAAAATGTGTTTTTGTAAAGATATTTAGGATAGATTATATATGATATAATAAGATACTTAAGTCAATATGTAGTAAAGAAAGCACATGGTGTCTAGGGGGGGGGGGGCATGTGGCCGGTTTTCAATGTATAAAAAAGTAGCAAAGTCGGTTTTGATCACTTAGGAAATGTAATGTAATATTAGTTTTAGTTTAGTTTAAGTATTAGTTATAATCGGGTACCGGGTTTGCTAGAAATAAGTATTAACGAAGTTAACCGGGACTTAATAAAGTCATAAAAATGTTAGAAATATGTTGGGTACAATTACTGAGTGTTCGGGTGATTATTGTTTAGTTTTCACGAAAACCGTCGTAATATTTATAAACTCACGTTATAAATAAAATAAATTTCCAAAATACTGGGTAAATGAATGTAATAACTTTTATGATGGTATAATGGATATAAAAATATGTCGAGACCATTGTGGGAATATTTAGATATATTCGTCGTGTTTATAAACCAGGTGTTAACGTTTATTTATAAAAAATTATAAGGAAAACGTTAAATGTATCAAATATATAAATTTGAAAATCCTAAGAGTGGTATAACATGAAAATGTTGTTATGATGATATGCAGACTGTCTCTAGTCCGTATGCAATGTCCTTACTGATAATGAAATGAATTCGCACCTAAACCCATACGGTTACGCGAATTTTAATACCCGTAAACTAAATTTACGATGAAATGTGTAATGCAAGTGAATAGTGAAAACTTTTCCGGCAATGAATAGTGTTCAGTGAATAGTAAAATTCTCAAATGTTTATCAGAATATCAAATTGACCTCGAAAATGATGAATAGTAAAACGATGAATAGTGTTTGATGAATAGTGTTTTTCCAAAGTTTGAGAAATGACCTGAAATGGTGAGTTGTGACAGCATCCTTGCTAAGCGCCTTATTTTCAAGACGTTGAAGTAAGTTTAAATGCGCATTCCACGAAGGATGCGCAATATCACTTACACTATACATGCTTAGCAATTTATGAGCCAATACTCTTGGTCATTTGATAAAGTCTTTGCAAAATAACGCAAGTCTATGATTTTTTTTAAGTCACGCACTTAATATAAGTCATTTTAAGTATGTCATGGTTTCAATTTGACTCTTGGATGATCTTTCACAAAAAGAGAAACACTCTAAGTACAAATAAAAAGGCGTACGAAAAGAAGACATAAATTATTATTCATGAGAACTACGAGTTTATACAAGTTATAATTACAAAAATACATACAGTAAAGCCTCTATAAATTAATAGTATTGGGACTGAAATATTTTATTAATTTAACGAGATATTATTATATAGATAAATTAATAATTTATTAATTTAAAGAGGTTTTACGTATGGCGATTAAATTTTCAAGTCTAATATACTAAATAATTCCAATGTATACTCATTAGAGATGAAAAATAAATTTGAAAAACAAGTTCCAATTAACATTTTATGAATTCATATTCACACTTTATGAAAATAAAATTAACACTTTTTGTTGCAGTATGAGAAGACAAGGCACCAACTCTTTTGAGAAATAAAAAGATTTTAAGATAAAACTCAATATAGATTTGAAGTTCAACAAAAAACAAGTGACTATGCATTCAATTTTTACTAAACAATGTTAGTATTTTGAATTGTATCTCTCTTTCACACAAACATATATACATATATATAGAATTTTTAGTAATTATTAATTTATAGTTTCGTTGGGACTAATATATATATACTGGGGTTTTAAAAAAAATTATTATCTTATTATTTTATCGAATGGGGTTCAAATTTGTACTGGTCCCAAGTGGGGACCGGACAAATTATTAATTTTATCGAGACTATAAATTTATCGAGTATTAATTTATAGATGTTTTGCTGTATCTAAATGCTATGAGCACGCCTGTGACTTGAGCTACTAGTTGTAGAGGCCAACTCCCCAGCCCCACTCAGCCTCCTTAAAAGGCTACTATCTTCCTGAGACACCGTTGGTACGCTAACGGGGATCCCATCAGACCTGGGAAGATGGGCTGCGCCAACACCGCAAAGAATCGCCTTCCCCTTCACGCCCTTCTTATGAGCAGCTCTTGTCTCGCGTGCCTCTAAGCACTCCTTCAAAGAAATCTCCTTCTCAAGAGCGAAGGGATTAAGCATGTGGCGGGGGCGGACAAAAACAGGCACCTTCAGTTGCGACTCGTCTGGCTTCAAAAAGAAGCCATGGTGCGCCTCCGCATCCTCAGCTATGTGCTTGGCCTGAGTTAGGACCTGCATGATCACGCTGATAGGATAATCCTGATCATGCTCCAAGCGGGCAATCTGAGGAAAGTCGAAGACCTTCATCTTTTCCATGGCCTCCACCAGCTCATCAAAAGCGTCTGCGCTGTACCCAGGAACTTCTGCAAGTGGCACAGTCAGCATCTTGTTCTCATGAAGCTCCTCCACAGCCTGGGCTTGCCGCGTACCACAGCGCACTCCACGACCTTCCCAAAGGCCTCTACGACCTCCTGGGACTCCAACGTGCCCATAGCAGCTAAGCGCAAACCATGGCTAATCAACCACCTGCACACACAACAATGCACACGTTAGAAGGTACAAAAGAGCATTAAAGCATATAGTAAATAAAGACTCAAAAATAGAAGATACATACCTGCACTCAGCAATGGTAGACATAAGATGAGGATATAACTCCTCATCGTACTCTATACTTGGTAGACATAAGATGAGGATATAACTCCTCATCGTACTCTATACTTTGCTTCCGCAGCTTGCTCTCCTGCACTTTCACTTTCCCCTCTACGCGCTCGCAGAACTCATTAAGCTGAGCAAAATGCTTGCTCCGATTCTCCTGCAAGTATTTCAACGCCCAGGCGCAGCTAGACCTGTGCTGCTCAGCTGCAGGACGTTCACGCTTCAGCTCCACCATCAAGGATAGCTTCTCATCAGCAACCTTCCTAGCATGCGCAGTGGTAGAGTCTACCTCTGCTCGCGTATCAGCTAATTGCGCCCTGAGCAAGGCAATCTCCTCATCCTTCTGAGCGAGACTACTACCTTCCCCAACATACCGCTCCTTCAGCTGAGTAACTAACTCAGCCTGACGCTCAGCAGCAGCACCAAGCTCTTCCATCAGCTGTTGCGCAAACATCTCTTCATGCGCACTCACCGGCTCCTCTACATGAAAATGAGCCGCCTGAGGTGGCACCAACCCCTCAACGGACGCTGCATCACCCCCTACAACACTGCCACTATACGCAAAAACAGAAAAGTCAATGATAAGTACTAAGAAGTAACACATATAAATGTAAATACTAAAGCAAAAGTCACTCACCTAGGAGGCCTAGTCCCAGCATTTTCCTGCGCAGCAACAGACGATGACGTTTCCTCCTCTATGGACTCATCCACAATGATGGTATGACGTCTGCGCTTGGAGGTCCCTTCACCATCATCAACAACAGCCTTGTGCTTCACACCCTGGTGCTCCTCTTCAGAGTCAGTATCGACTCTCAAAATCCCTACACCAGTGGACGACTCAGCATGCGCAACCTCAGACGCCACCACTCCCTGCGCAGGAATAGTCTGCACGGGTGTCGCTCTCACAATAGGCCGTGAGGCATCAGAAGACTCTTCCCGAGCAAACTCTAGAAGGCGTCCAGCAGAAGCCTCCAAGACAGGCACTTCGCCTTCCTTCAAGGGGCGCACGCCCACAGTCACCTGCATAGGTTTCTTCAATCTCACCACAGCGAATAGATCTATTTCTGCACGACACATGAACAAACAAAAGACGAACAATTTAGTTGATAAAGCTAAAATATACAAGAAAGCTTACATTATAAAGGCGATGTAACACCCCAAAAATTTGATAAGCAGCGGAAGTCTAATCGGGATCATTACAGTTTAGTACACAGTCATACTCATAGAAAACAATTCAAAAGATAGTCAATATCATTCCATGAAAACTCAAACAGTCAGAGTTACAAACATTTTTCCAAAATGTTAATTGTTTCGCAAAAGAAGTGATGAGTTTGTAAAGAATGATATAATTATTGAAATAAAAAGGGAGGTCATGTGTGCCCTTTTGCCAGCTCCGTGCCGCCATGCTTGCTAATTTCCTGAGATAAACATGCTTAAAAAGTCAACACAACGGCTGAGTGAATCCATAGTAGTTTAAATAGTAATAGTGTGAACACAAGTCAAGCATTTGAAATAAACAAGCCAAGATAGACAGGTCTTGACTAAACTGGTGAAATATTGCTCCTAAGCCTCACGAAACGCAAGCCTTAACATCGATTTGACATATCATAAAGATAATAACTATCACCTACACCACAGAGGATGTAAATGACAAGGGGCCCTCGGTGACAGGAAATGAGCCAAATTTCCATGGTACCTCGAATATAGCACACCTCCTGCCAAGTGATCACCTTGACAGAGGTGGGCTGCTGTTCCGATAGATCTACCAACTATATTCGCGCTCACTCGCAAGTGATTAAGGTTCGTGATATGAGGGACTTGTAGCACGGGTGTCAACTTAGGCAATATCAGGTTGTAACAGCATACAGAAAATACTTGTGTTCGGTTTATAGCATGTATCTCCCCACGGGGTTTAAAACAATTAAAAATGTGGGACCATGAACTCACCTGACAGGTGTGGGTGAATCACAACGGTGCTCAAAAGTGATGGTGTACTGCTACGACTAGCAATGAAATTCCTCCGACTTGCGACCTAAATAATACATTGTCATCGGTGTCTTAGATTCGATTCGTAATTGACATGTGGTATGTCACAAGTATGGTGATATTGATTCGGGTGTCTTAAATATATTCCAAAATAACTTTACGTAGTTATTTGTAACGTGATACGAACCGGTGTTTAATAAATGTTAATTCCTTTGTGAAAATAATATCGTTTAAAAATATTTATAATTAAATATTTTTAGTAAAGATACATATTTATTTTAAGTTACAAAGTATATATATATATATATATATATATATTTATTTATTTATTTATTTATTTATTTATTTATTTATTTATATATACAAGATTTGATTATACAAAATAATTAACTAATAAAATATCTTTGTGCAAATTTTCCCTTAACTTTAAATAAGTTACACTTTTTACCCTTTGGTCAAAAACGATTACATTTTTAGTCCTTGTTAGCACTTTTTACACTTTATTCCTCAAACTTTTGAAATTTACAGTTTTTACCCTCAATTCCATTTAAAATTTACTATTTCTAATTTAATCCGAAAGTTTGGTAGTTTTGACAGTTTTAGTCCCTTAGCGATAACTTTTGCAAAAATAGTCCTTAGTTAAGTGGTCGAAAAGTAAATGTTTTGGTACCATAAAATATAGTATTTACAACTTATAACAATCCTTAAAATCAGTTATAAACATCTCATTATTCCTTAAATTATAAACCAAAATTTCCTTTTGAAAACTTAATGGGCTCGTTAGCCATGCTAGGCCCAAAGGGTGTTTTATTTTGCTTAAAACGTTGCTCGACTAGGATTTGGTTTGGGTCTAGTTTTCGTAGTATACGATCTTATATGGCTTGCATGTTAGTTAGGTTTGATTAAGTGTGAGTTGAGGATGTGGGTTGTCGAAAAATATATATGTATCGTACGTGTAAAAATGAAATGGCGTGGCCTTTCCTCAAGGGTGTCGAGGCGTGTAAAAAGTAGTCATAAGTGTAATGAGTGTAATACACTAAGAAAATGAAGTGCATCGCGTGATAAGATTAAACGTGATATGCATGAAACTAGAGTAGAAATTGAAAAGGGTGATGATAACTTACAACACCAAAATGGTGGTGATGATGTCGTGTGTACGAGACAAGTGACCAAGCAAACGTGGTACCCTCTTCCGTCTAGTGATCCTTTATCCAAAATAGTTACCCAACTCGTACTCTTGATCCAAAACCTTGCGTGTGTGTCCTATACCCGTTCGATAGCAACCAAGA
The DNA here is from genome assembly GCA_030686995.1 of Artemisia argyi. Classification (NCBI taxonomy): domain Eukaryota; kingdom Viridiplantae; phylum Streptophyta; class Magnoliopsida; order Asterales; family Asteraceae; genus Artemisia; species Artemisia argyi. Next base: position 170,628,626 of record CM060703.1, read on the forward strand.
AATGAAGTAAAGAGTTTTGTGATTGAGAACTTGGTGAAACTTGAGAGTGTGAGTAAGTTAGCATTTAATGTGGCTTATATAGGATGGTATTGGTGGTTCGAATGTCTCCATGCTCTACTACACAATTCGAATGGTCATTCAATCTTGAGACAAAGTTGTCTAGTTTCCAAGGGTGTTGTCAAGTCGATTGTAAGGGTTTGGGGGCTACAATTCATGTCAAGGCTAGAGATTTAGAGAAAGTATTAGGCATGTGTGTACTAATTGGATTTGTTTAAGGTTGTGCTAGTGGTTTAAGAAACATATAATCTAGTGGTTAAAGGGTTCTTAGTGTGTAACATTGTTAACCAAAGGTTTGACGGCTTCGAAAAGGTGCTCTTTGTCGCATGAAACAAAGTCAAAGGAAGATTGCTTGTTTGTGTCGTGTGAGTAGGGAACAAAGGAAAATGAAACGTGTGTATATTATTGTTGTTTCACGAGTTGCATGCTATGCAAATGAAGAAAACGTAACAGCCATATGGGCTTGAGAAACACATGGCCCAAAGAAACAAGTAAATAGGGTGAGTTTGGGTGGGCTTATGGTGCATTCGGCCCAACAGTTGAGCAAAAGAAAGAAATAATTGTGTTGGCTTAGGGTGATGATCGGCCCAAAATATAACGAGGTATCGGTGACTAGTGCTCTCGTAACTTTAGTTTCGGTATCGGTGTCAGTTCGTGTAGTCCATGAAAATATAAACGGTGTCGTTCATACGTATATATATACTTATATATACATAGTGATAATAGTTCGTAATAATTAATATATATACTTCGTTATATATATATATATATATATATATATATATATATATATATATATATATATATATATATATATATATATATATATATATATATTAATAATATACCGGTGTCAAATCAAGGTGTCGGGTCGCAAGTGGGAGTTATCGGTGTTAATCTCATTGGGTGACATCCAAGAGTGACAATCAGATGATACCAGGTGACAACGTAGGGTGACCAAATAATCGGGTGTCAAACAAATGGTACTCAAAATAATCGGGTGTCAAACAAACGGTGTCTCATATAAAAATTTCAAATTAGCCCGCAAAAATGGCTTAGTTTAGAATAGTGTCGAAAATTAGAATTAATAAATGACCTGGGATTTTACGGAGTATTACAGGCGAGGATAAGAAAGGACAAGCACCCACCCCGGCCATCTTCATCAAAAAACGTAGGCACCTCGTCGCTTGTCCCGAAGTAATTGCGACTCATCCCCATATGAACCAAAAATTCCTCGGGATAGGGGCTGATGGGGATACGGTTACTATTAATGGTCTCCGCATCTCCCATGCTGTATGTATCAGGATCTGGGCGCTCATCCTTTGGAAGCGTCCCTTGGGTAAAAAACCTAGAGAGCGTGGTGAATACCCTATCGTCTATCCAGAAAAACTTCTCTCTCCAATCCCTAAGGGAATCTACCTTTTCAGCATAACACTAATAGGGTCCTGGGCGCTTGGAGAACGTTACCCACCCGTTCGACCACGACGTGTGGTAAAACGCGCGGAAAAGATTGATAGTAGGTCTGACCGCGAGTAATCGGCAGTTTACCTCGAAATTCGTTATTTTTGCCGCACCTATACAGTGCAGCTGCGAAATATGGAGGCGATAAAAGCTGAGCACGTCGCTCAAAAATAGGGATATAGGCACGCGCTGGTTTGCGAAATCAAAAAATCGCGTGTATACCCCTATCTTCCCCTCAGGGAAGTCCGCAATACATGCGTCCGCATCCGGTACCTCCGGATGCAACGCCAGCGGAATAAAGTAATCGGAGGAGAACTGACGTAGTTCATCCTCGTCCATCTCATAATGGAACTCCTCTAATTGACGAACCATTTTTTCCTAGTGGTATGCACACGCAATTACCTTTGATGCTACTAAGTTTTTCTTGCACAAAGATTCGTAAATGTGAGGAAGTTGTATTTTTTACTGTGGTAAACACAGTGAAAATGAGTACCCCTTATATAGGGTTTCCTCTTACCTCGGATGTATGCCACGTGGATCCCACTATCTCCATCGTGTGGCTAGAATACCATGAGGTACATACACTTTTTCAAGTATTCCGAAGCACACGTGGATTGCCTCCCCATTTATCGAGGTATCTTTGAGATATTTTAGGACTAGATACATAGTCCCAATTTTTGGCGGTAGATATTTTGAATTCTTCCCGCCACGCTTACCGTTGATATTTTTTAGTCTATTATACGCAGCCACGACCCGCGCACACTAGACTGGGGGGACATGATGACGTATAGTCTATATTCGGGTCACAAACCCAAACGATAAACATTACTAACGCCCAAGCCTGCCATGAGTGGGCTATCATAACAATGATTTGGGCCGGTTCGCTAACGGCTTGGGCTCACGAAAGCCCAAGCCCAATGTTATTTATAGTGTGATATAGATATCTTTTATTTAAGGGATATATATACCAAATCGGATATATACCAAAAAGTAAGACGCATGTATCCAACAAGAATTCCGTGTCTATATAAACAATATCATAACTCTCGATAAAGGTACAACTCACAACCCTAAAACTCTTCTACATAACCCTAAAATCGATTACTTAATCTCATGCCGGAGGATAATCGTGGGAGACAATCCCACGATAAGCTAACGGTGTTTGTTTACTTTCTTATTGCGCAGGTTTCAAGCATTAAGATCTAATTGGTACGAGAACAGGAACCCAAACAAGGAACGCCCAACTTTTGTATCAACAGATGTATTTTGCAGTTTCCTCCTTTTATTTATTACGTCTTTTTAGTTTTATGAAAACTTAGTTGTTTAAAAGTCTTGTTTACTCTTAAAACTTTGATTCGATCTTATGTGAATTCAAGTCTTGAACAATATGAACAACTATATCTAAGTATGAGTAATAATAATAATGCAAACTAAGTATGTGAAATCAACACATGCATAATATAAACAATTATAGCTATATACGAGAGATAAGTAAGTAAATGTTTATTTTATAATCCATAGTTATATTTTGTATGAAAAATATACTTGATCGAAATGATCAATTAAATGTATGTTACCTTTTTAGTTTGATTGTAAAAACTTTGTTTTGTGAATGAAACTTTTGTTTGATCTTTAAGTAAAATCAATACTAGCACTATATGAGCAACTATACATATACGTTTACGTCTACAAAAGTAATAACGATATAAGCAAGATAATAAGTAAGATATGGAAAGATCTAACCGCGAGACAAAGGATTTATAGTGGTTCGGCTACAAGGACACCTTCCTTGCCCTACTCCAATCCTCGAGTCACCTACTCGAGAGTTTTCTTCACTATGTCAACAGGCTCCCTTATGGCAGAGAAAACCTTACACACCAATATACACACCACAACTTCGTCGCAACTTATTCACACCTTCTACACAACTTCTTCACGACTTGGCACACCTTCTTCACAACTTGTACACACCACTACTACTTTACAACTTCACACTACTCCACTACTTCTTCTTCACACCACTACTTATATCTCACTACTTCTATTCACAACTTCTACTCCTAGATCTATCTAGTTACACTACTATCACACCTTTACAATGAATGTACACAACAACTAGACTATATACACAAATCTACAATACTTCACAACTTGATGTTGAAAGAGTATTCTTCTCTTGCACTTTGAGAGATGAGAGGTGAGGGAATGAATCACTTGAAACAAGGATTAACAATTATATGATCAAAGAGTTTTTAGGAGGACGTTTAGAGAGATTTGGATCTGAAAATTTTCGTGCAAGAGGTGGTAAAATACCAGGTTTGAGGTAGTATTTATAGGGAAAAATTTCTTACAGAATCTGACAGGGGAGCGTGGCCGGTCCCCTTAATTGTGTGCCGGCCCCCTTAAAATTAAGGGGGCCGCCCAGACGAAAACTGCAGTTTTCTTGTCTTTTTCTGGGGAAAGTTTATTTGGTGAAAAACTAACTAATTTTGGTTAAAAATTTGAATTCATATATTTTTTATGGATTTAACATTTTCCTTTATTACCAAAAATGTTTTTCAAAAATATATTATAAGTTTATTTAATTTTATAAACTTTGTATTATTTAAATAAACATCCCTTTGATCATAAAATGTATTCGTTACTTGTTTATTCATACCTTAAGTGATTATGTTGGACGAGATGATATAAACTTGCTTAAAACTTGTTTACGTATTAACTTTGCGTTTAATGTTCTTATATTTTGTGATCGTCAAAACTTAAGGATATCGAAAGATATTAATAACATTTTTATACAATATTTATATCAACAATCTCCCCCTTTTTGATGATTACAAAATCTAAACTCATTAAACTAAAAATTAATATATATGCAAGTTTTTAGTGTGAGTTTATATTACTTCTCCCCCTTTTTGTTAACATCAAAAAGGTTATCCCAACGAGTGTATAGCTCCCCCTTGAAGTATACTCCCCCTCGTTTTGAGGTCATAAGAAATCGAGATGGAATTCTTGCAAAAATATTTAGAGCACTGATTGGCTCAGAACAGTCAACTTAAATTAACCAAGTATATGGTCAACAAAGTCAAACTACCTTGACCAATGCTTCCGGGTAATATAGAGTATCACCAGGTCGTTATGTCCCGACGAGGTGTGGATTGTGCTTTAGCGTGCTTGTGATCGGGTGATTATTCACATAAAAGGGTTGTGATAAGAATTATTTGGAAATTATAAACAGAAATACCTTAGGAAAGCTATGTGATTGATTACTGGAATTGAGATTAGGAAGAATCGATTTAAAACCTAAAAACGTACGTTTTAATTAAAAACGTACACTGACGTACGAGGAAGAAAGTACAACTGATGAACGGAAAAGGCTACAAGTGTGAAATTATTATTTTTACAATCCTAATAAATAAAGAAAATTTTTGAGAAAAAGAAAAATTAACTTTACACTATTTAATTATTTATTATTAATTAATTACTAATTATCTATTTATTAACTAATTATATTAATTTAAATTACTAAAAGGACTTAGATAATTAAGAAGATTTTTATAAATCTAATTAACCATCACAGGAATCCTAAAAAATTATAAAAAGTTAATTTTATGTATTTTTAAACTAATTTACTAATTATTTATTAATTACCAATTAAACTAATTATATTATAAAAAATAGAAAATGAACAGTATAAATTCTAGAAAAAATTATAAAAATGTTTTAACTTATATAAAAGCTAGAAAAATTATAAAAACTAGGTGCTACTTAATAAAATATAATTATGCTATTTTATTCTTAATTATTAATTAATAATTAATTAAACTAAAATTAATTCCTAAAACCACTAAAAGACAAAAGAAAAATCTGAGAAAATTTCTAAAATTACTTTAATATAAAAGAGATTTAATAAAAATATAAAAATGATAAAGTGATTATAAATAAGCTAAAAAGAAAATTAAAATGATAATTTCTATTAAATAGAAGCTATCACTATAATTAAAATTGGTTTTTTTATGTTTTTTCTTTTTCCAAACTAATTTTACACTAAAAACTAACACTTTTTACAAAAAAAAAAAACTTTTTATGAAAACCAGAAATAAGCACTCTGAGTGCTTATTAGTCAAAACAGTTGACTTTCTTTGACTAGTCAAGGAATTTGGCTCAAATGGAAGTGTGTGGGGTCCACAATGGTTAAATTTGGTTCCTCTGAGTTATATGAACAATTTTGAGCAAGGATCAAACAAACAAGCTGGCTGATTAAGCCACAAGACCACAATAAGCACTTAACTACTTGGATTCTGAGACAGAAATGGGACAACCTTATGAGGTTGTTTCAGGTGGGGTCCACAAGGTCTAAGGTCAAACCACTGGTCAACTCTTGAAGAGTGCCAGGAGGGGGGTTGGGAGAAACCAAGATTGGACTGTGGGACCCACTGGGGTGGCCACAATCAACCACCAAAGGTGGTGGTGTTGCTGAGGGGCTGCTGATGCAGGGCAAGGCCTTTCCCTGCAGGTGTGTTTCAGGGGGAAAAATGTCCACTAGAAAAATTCTCAAAAATATAACAATTATGGAAATCTCAAGTTCTACTGGTAGACTAACTACCCAATAAGTTTCAAATCCTAAAACCAAGCACAAAAATCAATAAAATTCTTTGAACTTTTGGAAAAATTGAAGAACATGCATTTTTGACTTTTTGATGAAACTTGATGAGTTGACTATTGTGAGTTTTGTGGTGAATTTATGACCTTATCTTGTTTAAATATGTTAATATAAGACCAATGTAAGCTAAAGTGACAAGTTTAGAGCTAAATTGAATGCTTTGGTCATTAAAAAAGCTTGACAGTGGGCTGTGAGGAAATCTCACAACCAATTTTGACTTTTCAGCTTATAAAGCACCGGGTTATAGTCAATTCAACACTTTCTAACCTACTATGACTTAACACAACAAGAAATAATTACAACTTACTCCATGAGCTCACTCAAACTACCTGAGCCAAACACCCCCTTAACTGTCTGTTTATGGATTTTTTTAGAAGCCAAAGAGATAATTAGACTAAGGAGTTGATTTATTATGACTTATTATGGTTAAATATCCTTAAACAAATATAGGAACAAAAACATAAATCACAAACACTTATAATTCCACAAAAAAAACTACAATTTGACAGGTGATATAAACTTTTAGGCTCAAATGAAAACTAATGGATCATGACTTGATTTAAACTACACTATCACTAATCTACACATGATTAACACAGAATATCATAAATAAGCACCGTGATCAGTAAACAAGTTAAGCTTTAGTAAAAACTACAAACTTGGAAAGTTGAAGAGCTTACAAAGACAGTGTGATCCAAAACCAAGAACCAATGAAACCAAAGGATTCCTAACTCCTCCCTGAGGATCTAAACCCAAATTCCAAAGCTTCCTTGCATCTAATTCACCTCTGAATCCAGAAATCAAAGCCACACTAACACAGTTGAATTTTGTTGACCAAATTGTGATTTGTGATTTTGTTAGCTAAATTTAATTTTAAGGTAACTAGAAGCTTTTATAAACTTCCTGGGAGCCTATGTGTGCTAATTCAGTCCATTATACCAATAAACAACCATAATATACTAAACATGGAATTTTGAAATAAACTTGCATAATCTGATAATACAACCAAACTTAAAATTGTTTTCCAATACACTGAAATTAGTAAAAATGATACTTGAAAGCTTTAAACATACAATGAAAATGACAAATTTACTATTCGACCTAAATTAACCTAAATTACTCTCTATCTCATTCTCAACTGCTTCATTCCTCTTTATATGGCTTTCTCTGTCTTCCTTGTACTTTTCTGAGTGAATCCCACCCATTGGATTGGGTGGGAATGATCTCAGCCTTTGAAACCTACTTTTGGCGCCATTTTCTTTCTTTGTCAGGATGTTTGAGTGAGAGAAGTATAAAAATAATTAAGGAACTTTGGATGTTTGTAGGAGTTGGGGGAAGCAGGGAATGGGTTTGCTGAGGTGGAGGAGGGGGAGGTTGAGTGTTGGAGGGGGGAGGTGACTTGTTTAAATTTGTTGACTGAGGTGGGAGGGAAGGATAAAACGGGGTGAGTTTTATTTTGATGGGAGGTGGGCTGGTGTTGGTGATTGGGCCAAGGAATGGGTGAATGGGCTTGGAGTGATAAGGGAGGGTGAATGGGCTTGGATTGGTTTTGGTTTGTTGTTGGGTTATAATAACTTCAAGGGTCCGTTTGGCTAAGAGATATCACAAGGACCATTTTTGAAATTCTACCAAACTTGAGGGGCCTGAGTTGTAATTCTGCCAAAGTATCATAAAGGACCAATATTGCCAAACTTTCTCAATCCAAGGACTAAATTTCTTTTTTTTATTTTCCAAAATTCCTAGGGACTATATTTGACAGATTTCAAACTTGAGGGACAAAAGATGTAATTTTTCCAAACTTTTCACCCAAAGTCCATTTTTGATAACTTTTGATTTTTTAAGGACTTGGGTTGACTTTTCTTTCAAAATTAATGCATAGGGACTATTTTTGACAAATTTTGAAACTTGGGGGACTGAAACTGCCAATATTGCAAACTTTGATCATTTTTCATTTGTTTTTGCTCATTTTGCATTTAAAACACATAAAACACAATCCCTGGGATAATTTCAGTATTTTGATGACTTTTCGATTGTTTCTGTATGTTTTGGCAGTTTAAATACGACAAAAATGATGAGTGTTTGAGCACTCATCAATCCCCCACACTAAACTATTGCTAGTCCCTAGCAATCTTTTTGGAAAACTTGATGGATTTGAAAACTCTTTACCAAAAGCCATCACTTCTGGGGTAGCCAAATGTTTCGATTCAAATAAGAACTATGGTCCACTTGATAACCATATGATTTTTAGCAAACCACCAGCTTTCAACGGTTTTGATTTGTCTTTACCAAGAGCCGTTTGCTCCTGGACTAGCCAACTTTTGATGGACCTAGTCAACATCTTGGTGAGCTGATTACCAATTATGGTTTTTCCACGGCCTTTACCACAAGCCATAATCTTGCGGGCTAGCCAACTCATTCACTTTTTGGGATATGGCGAGTTGATTTACCATACAATTTTGGGAAAATTGCAAGCTGTCAATGGATTTGAGTTATCTTTAGCAAGAGCCGTTTTCTCCTGGATTAGCCAATCCTTTTGTCGTTTAGACATGGCGGACTGATAACCACAAAAATTTTGAAATAAAGTGAAAAAATTTTGAAAATTTTGGACCAAAATGGGGGTACTTGAAAGTATTTTGTGATAAAATTCGCTAGAATTCCCCCCCCCCCCCCACACACACACTTAGAATTGAATATTGTCCTCAATATTCAAAGTCCTGGCTTTTATGCCGAATCTATGAACGTAAAAAGATAATATTGGAAGCTAACTGTGGAAATGTTATTTTTCACTTTATTTATATATATACACATTTTTTTTTTGAAACTTATATACATATATACATTTTCAAACAGCGGGGGGTTGGCCATTCCCCCACACTAGGGTGGTAGAAAGTAGAAAGAAATCAGAGATACGGGTGAAAACCCGTATTGTGCTATTGTTTTTGTTCATCGAGTCGCTAGCTTGACTCGATCCCCGAATTCAATTTTCCTTGGGGAAAGTTTGGAGATCCAGGACAACCATGGATGGTATGTCCTCTCCAAAGTAATGTTTCAAACGATGCCCATTCACTTTGAAATTTGGACCGTCATTTTGAGATAATTCGACGGTGCCATAAGGATAAACCTTAGCGATAGTGAATGGACCAGTCCATCGGGTTTTTAGCTTTCCCGAGAAGATCTTGAGTCTAGAGTTGAAAAGAAGGACTCGATCACCAACGTTGAAAACGCGGTTCTTGATTTTTGAGTCATGAATCTTCTTTGTCTTTTCTTTGTAGATCAAAGAGTTCTCGTAAGCTTGATCATGAAGTTCATTTAATTCATTCAATTGAACTTTCCTATGATCACCCGCAGTTTTCAGGTCAAAACTTGCATGCTTGAGAGCCCAATAGGCTTTGTGCTCAAGCTCGATCAGAAGATGGCACGCTTTCCCGTACACAAGTTTGTAAGGCGTACACCCAATGGGTGTTTTGTAAGCCGTACGGAAAGCCCAAAGTGCATCATCTAATTTATCCGACCACGATGCACGATTTTCACCTACAGTTCTTTCCAAAATTCTCTTAATTCCTCGATTGGAAACTTCTACTTTTCCACTTGTTTGTGGGTGGTACGCAGTAGAAAGACGGTGAGTTACACCATACTTTTGCATGACTTTGTCGAATTTGTCATTGCAAAAATGCGTACCACGATCACTGATAATAGCACGTGGAGTTCCAAATCGAGCGAGAAGAGCTTTCAAGAATTTTACAACAACTCGGGCATCATTAGTGGGTAAAGCTTTCGCTTCAACCCATTTTGACAAGTAGTCAACAGCCACGAGTATATACTTGTTGCCATGAGAAGATGGAAATGGCCTCATAAAATCGATGCCCCAAACGTCAAAGATTTCACAAACTTGAATTGCATTTTGAGGCATTTCGTTCTTTTGTGAAATATTCCCGTGACGTTGACAAGCGTCACAGGATTTGACTAATTCCTGGGCATCCTTGTAAATCGAGGGCCAAAAGAAACCGGAGTCAAACACCTTTTTGGCGGTGTAGTTTGGATTATGGTTGCCCTCCGTGGGACCAGCATGGCAAGCCTTAAGAATTTCAGTGGCTTCTTGGCCATACTCACACCGCCGGATGACTTGATCCGCACAGATTTTGAAAAGATAGGGGTCGTCCCAGAAGTAATGTTTTACATCTTTGAAGAAATTATTTTTCTGTTGGGACGACATCCCTTTCACCACAAAGTTACCCGCAAGGTAGTTTGCAAAATCGGCAAACCATGGGGTAATCGAGTCTCCACGAAATGAAACCGCATTGAGCGTCTCGAGAGAGAATGTTTCATTAATTTCTTTCCTCTCGAAGACATCTTGGTGGGGGTTTTCGAATTGGGAGAGATGATCAGCAGCTAGGTTCTCAGCTCCTTTTTTATCACGAATAATGATATCAAATTCCTGTAGGAGGAGAACCCAACGGAGAAGTCTCGGCTTTGCATCTTGTTTTGTAAAAAGGTACTTCAAAGCCAAGTGATCCGTATACACTATGCTTTTGGTCAGTATCAAGTATGGCCGGAATTTTTCAAAAGCATACACCACAGCTAATAATTCTTTTTCGATGGTGGTGTAATGGCTTTGAGCCTCGGTCATAGTTTTGCTGGCATAGTGTATAGGCTAAAAATGTTTTGTTTTGCGTTGCCCCAAGCTCGAAGGGCAAGTCCCAATCGGGGGCAACAAGAATCGGTGCCTCGGTAAGCCTTTTCTTTAATGTTTCAAAAGCTTCGATGCACTCGGGGGAGAAGATAAAAGGAGCATCCTTTTCGAGGAGATGGGTCATAGGTTGGGCGATTTTAGAAAATCTTGAATAAACCTACGATAGAAACCGGCATGACCCAAAAAGCTCCTAACACCTTTGACAGTAGTGGGATGAGGTAATTTTGCAATGACATCCACTTTGGCTTTGTCAACCTCAATCCCGTTCTTTGAAATTTCATGGCCGAGGACAATGCCCTCTTTGACCATAAAGTGACTCTTCTCCCAATTTAGACATAACTTTGTGTCTTCACAATGTTTTAGCATGCTGTCTAAATGGGAGAGACATGATTGGAACGAATCCCCAATGACCGAAAAATCATCCATAAAGCCCTCCATAGTTTTCCCGATCATGTCAGAAAATATGGCCATCATACATCTTTGAAACGTACCCGGAGCATTACATAAACCAAATAGTATACGTTTATACGCAAAAGTTCCATAGGGGCACGTGAAAGTGGTCTTTTCTTGATCTTGCGGATCAATGGGAATCTGAAAGTAACCCGAGAAACCATCGAGGAAGCAATAGTACTCATTCCCCGCTAATCTCTCGAGCATCTGATCCATAAAGGGCAGAGGAAAATGATCCTTACGGGTGGCATCATTTAACTTGCGATAGTCAATGCAGACATGCCAACCCGTAACCAAATGAGTTGGAATTAACTCATTCTCCTCATTTGTAACAACAGTAATCCCACCCTTTTTTGGAACACAATGAATTAGGCTAACCCAAGGACTGTCCGAGATAGGGTAAATCAATCCGGCATCAAGAAGTTTTAAAACTTCTTGTTTGATAACTTCGTGAATTTTTGGATTTACCCTTCTTTGTTGTTGGACTGCAGGTTTGAAGTCGTCCTCCATTAAAATCTTGTGAGAACAAAATTCAAGGTCAATACCCTTGATGTCGGAGAGTCGCCAAGCAATTGCTTGTTTATGAGACTTCAAAACCTTTATGAGAGCAGCCTTTTCCTCATCACTTAAGTCTTTAGCAATTATGACGGGTAATTTATCATCACCCTCCAGAAATGCATATTCAAGATGAGGCGGCAAGTCCTTAAGTTCAACCTCGGGGAAGTCATCAGTTTTCTCAACATTTTTTACTTCCTCTTTATGAAGTGTTTGTGGTAGAACAGGAAGAGGAGAGGGATCTTCGTTTAACAATTTCTCAAGCAGGAGAATATCCCTCTCGAGGTCAATATTTTGGTTATCGATTCCATCGGGAATCGAATCACTTTTGAGAAAGGCCTCAATTTCTTCTAAGATGAAGTCACTTCCCTCAAACGGAGTGAGGGAAGGAGAAGAATTGGCTATGATGGGATGAGAAGACTGAGTAAGGTTTTCACTCGAAGAATCATCAATGAAACCTAAAATCTCTTGAGCATACTCCTCAGTAGCAACATCGATGACATCTATTTGATTCAGCGATTCACAGTCATAATTGGAGGAGTATCTCGAAGTTTGATTTAGGTTGAAGGTAATGGCTTCCGTTCCAACACGCAGTGTGATCTCTTGCTCAAATACATCGATGAGAGCACGCCCAGTTCTAAGGAATCCTCTTCCAAGAATGAGAGGGACCCTTGAATCGGCATCAAAGTCAACAATCAAAAAATCTGTCGGAAAATGGAACTTTCCCACTCTAACAAACACGTCCTCGGCAATGCCAAGGGGATGAGAAATCGAACGATCGGCAAGCTCTAAAGTCATGCATGTGGGAGTAAGTTCGGGAAGAGAGAGTTTCTTCCACACAGAATATGGCATTAGGTTAATGCTAGCACCTAGATCGGCCAAGGTGAAGCATTCAACCATACCCGGAAAAGTACAAGGAATGAGAAATTTCCCGGGGTCTCCAAGCTTTTCAGGAAGCTTTTTCAAAAGAACTGCTGAGCAGTTCTCATTCAGAGGAGTTCTTGCCATCTCAAAGAGTTTTTCCTTATTACTTAACAGATTTTTGATTGTTGATGCAAACTTGGGCATCAAGAGAATAGCGTCCGCGAAGCTAATATCAAAATGCAAATCTTGGAAGATTTGGAAAAATTTATCCATTTTGTGATTAGCCTTTTTGCGGAGCTTCTGTTCACTGAGACGTGATGGGTAAGGAATAGAAGTTTTGGATTTATGGTTGTCCACTGGAGTTTCTGGTGGTTCAAAGATAACTTCAGGCTTACATCTGGTTTCAGGAATAACCTGAGGTTGGACGTGTGCTGTACTTCGTGGGCTAGGAGTTTGCACCTTGTCCTTTGTCACCTCAGGTTCACGTTCCACTACCTTTGGAGGAGAGGAAGAAGAGGTATTAGGAATCGCGGGTTCATCATATGAAGCACCACTTCGTGTTGTGATCGCCTTAGCATCGCCCCTCGGGTTAGCGATCGTGTTGCTCGGTAAAGTAGTACCTGAGCCCGAGGGTCGATCATTTAAAGACTTCTTGATATCAGAAATCTGGCTGCCAGCAACTTGTTCAACTCTTCTTGGGACTTCATGAATTGCTTTAACAACTCATCAGATGAAGGCCCGATTGGAACAATGGCTTGATTAGGATTAGGAAGATTTTGAGCTCGATTGTTCGGATTGGGACCTTAGTTGAAATTTCCTTGGTTTTGATGATGGAAATTCCCTTGATTCGGGTGATTGTTTCCATGAAAGTTCCCGGGATTGAAATTACCCTGACCTTGGTTTCGATTAAAGTTTCCTTGATGTTGGAAACCTTGGTTTTGATTGTGAAAACCATGACCCTGATTGAAGTTACCTTGGTTCTGAAAACTTTGGTTCGCTCTATTTTGATTTTGGCCACGGTTTTGGACATTTTGGTTTTGATTAAAACTGGGAGGTCCAGGATAATGATGATGAGGACGATAGCTAGGGTCCATAGGAGGGCGATATTGATTGCCTCCTTGATTTTGGGACCCGGCTACAACATGAGCTTCATATGGAGTACCATCAGTAGCTGTGCAATTGTAGTAGGCATGCGGCCCACCACAAGTTACACAGACTTCCACGTTTTTAACCTCAGCAGGTGGAGGATGTTGTAGAAATGAAACTTTCTTTGTTTGGGCGAGAACCAAAGCTTGAATCGCTTCAGTGAGCTTGTCAATCTTAGCATCCGTGCTAGATTGACTCACAGAAGACGAAGTGGAAGGACCCGCATTGATTTGTGAAACAATCGGTTTGCTTCGTGTTGAGTGGACCTTGGATTTGTTTTCAATGATCTGTAAAGCTTCTTTTGTGGTTCTACTCAAGAAATTACCTCCCGTGGAGGCATTAAGAGAATCCTGATCAGCTTGGCTCACGCCATTGTAAAAAGTATCGAGTTGCATCAACTCAGAGAAACCATGATGTGGATACTTGCGAAGTAATTCTTTGAAACGATCCCACGCTTCACCAAAAGATTCATCATATTTCTGAGTGAACTTGGTGATTTCGTTCTTAAGACTCGTGGTCTTGGAAGGTGGGAAGAATTCATTCACAAATTTTTTGACAAGATCTTCCCATGTCTCAATAGATCGTGGAGTGTGGAAAACTAGAAGGGGGTTGAATAGTTTTACGTCTTTTTACTTCGTTATAAAAAAATAGTTTTAGAGTTTTGCTTAGCTTTTAAAAACTTAGATTCGATAATATGTGATCTCAAGTCTTGTACAATATAAACAATTAATACTACACAATATATTATAATGATAAGTAATGAAATAAGTAAAAGATGGAAAGATCGAACCGCGAGACAAGAGATTTATAGTGGTTCGGCTACAAGGACACCTTCCTTGCCCTACTCCACTCCCTGAGCACCTAACTCGAGAGTTTTCTTCACTATATCAACAAGCTCCCTTATGGCAGAGAAAACCGTACACACCAATATACACACCAATCTACACACCACTTTTCACACCACAACTTCGTCACACCTAAGTCACAACTTCTTCAAATCTATCTACTTCACAACTAACTACTCCACACCTATCTTCTTCACACCAATTTAGTACCTAGCTTATCTTCTTCACACCAAGCTACTAACTAATCACACAATCTATATCTAACACAACTATCTACAATCAAATATTCACAACAATCTTCACAAATAATAATGTAAATGATCTTTGATGATGCACCAACAACTTGGATGTGGAGATCACAACAAGTTGTAATACTTCTTGTCTTGAGGGATAGAAGTATTCTTCTATTGCGCTTGAGAGGATAAAGGTTGGATCACTTTGAAACAAAGAATTTATATACTTATGATCAAAGGATAAAAGAATGGAGATTTGGATCTAGATCAGAAAGTTTAGTAGTGCAAAAGGTGAGGAAAAAATTCAGGTTTAAGGTGGTATTTATAGGCAACAAAATCTAACAGAGGAGCGTGGCCGGTCCCCTTAAATCATGGCCGGCCCCCTTAAAATTAAGGGGACCGCCCTTTGTAATTAAGGGGGCCGCCCAGCTGAAACGGCCAGATTCTTTGTCTTTTAGTGGGGAAAGTTTATTTGGTGAAAAACTAACTGATTTTGGTTAAAAATTTGAATTCATATATTTAGTATGAATAAAACATTTTTCTTTATTACCAAAAGTGTTTTTCAAAAAATATATAATATGTTTATATAATTAAATAAACTTTGTAATGCTTAATTAAACTTTCCTTTGATCATAAAATGCACTAAACACTTTGTTTATTCATACCTTAAGTGATTTGGATGTAAAGAGAAATATTAATCACTAAATACTTGTTTATGTCACAAGTTTTAGTTCTATGAGTTTATATTTTGTGATAATTAAAACATAGAGATATTGATAACATGTTAATAATGTTTTTAGGCATTATTTATGTCAACATGGAGGTTGTTTTTCAAGCCAAATCCGGGCTTGTCCCTCTAGAGAGAATGGGAAGAGAAGAAGTTTTATTGCTTCACAAGGGACATTCTTGTACTTGATGGTCGATGTGATTTTATTGAACCATCGAATGTGAGCATGAGGATCGTCCCTCTCAAAACCGTAGAATTGACTTGAGGTTACAAGATTGAGTAACCCGGTTTTGAGCTCAAAATTATCAGCCACGATGGCTGGAACAACAATGGCATCTCCGTAACCCTCGATGGGTGCTTGGAGAAGCTCACACATGGGGCGGTCTTCCGCCATGGTGACAGTGGGTGTGGCAACAATACGGATCTCAGATCCGACTACGAGGTCTTCGAGGTTTCCGAACAAGCTCACGTAATGGGCTCGTGGACCTTGAAGAACGAGTGCGCATGCACTAGAGATAAAAACCAATCAAAACAAAATCGAGGCAAATCCACAGTGAACTTAAACCAATAATCACAAGCAAGTGGCTTCTTTAATAAAGGTACACCACTCACAGGGATACAAAGGTAAGTTTTAAATCTTAGGTTTGGGAACTTATTATGTTCACACCCCAGTCGGTAGGTGTTCTGTCTTGATTTGCGACGGTTGGTTTTTATGTATTTATTATTATTCACAAGAAAAGACGGATGTTTTTGGGTTTTTGTGTATGGGTTAAAAACTTTTGGACAATATTTTTGGTATCGTTTCGTTTACCAAAATCGTATTTCTTTAAGAATCACCTTAAAAGAAACACAATATAGAAAACGTAACGATCTGTTTTGTTGTTTTTTATTTTTTTGGTGTTTTAACACTTTAGGAAAAGTGTTAATGACTTTTTTATGTTTTGATTTAAAATTTACAAAAGTGATGGTATTTGTACAGTGATTGAGGTGAAATAACACTAATCTCAAATGACGCTATAGAAACGCGCACACCTCCCCGGCAGCGGCGCCAAATTTTGATTAGCTCAGAACAGTCAACTTAAATTAACCAAGTATATGGTCAACAAAGTCAAACTACCTTGACTAATGCTTCCGGGTTATATAGAGTATCACCAGGTCGTTATCTCCCGACGAGGTGTGGATTGTGCTTTAGCGTGCTTGTGATCGGGTGATTATTCACAGAAAAGGGTTGTGATAAGAATTATTTGGAAATTATAAACAGAAATAGCTTAGGAAATCTATGTGATTGATTAATAGAATTGAGATTAGGAAGAATCGATTTAAAACCTAAAAACGTACGTTTTAATTAAAAACGTACACTGACGTACGAGGAAGAAAGTACAACTGATGAACGGAAAAGGCTACAAGTGTGAAATTATTATTTTTACAATCCTAATAAATAAAGAAAATTTTTGAGAGAAAGAAAAATTATTTTTACACTATTTAATTATTTATTATTAATTAATTACTAATTATCTATTTATTAACTAATTATATTAATTTAAATTACTAAAAAGTACTAAAAAGACTTAGATAATTAAGAAGATTTTTATAAATCTAATTAACCATCACAGGAATCCTAAAAAATTATAAAAAGTTAATTTTGTGTATTTTTAAACTAATTTACTAATTATTATTCTAATTATTTATTAATTACCAATTAAACTAATTATATTATAAAAAATAAACAATGAACGGTATAAATTCTAGAAAAATTTATAAAAATGTTTTAACTTGTATAAAAGCTAAGAAAATTATAAAAACTAGGTGTTACTTAATAAAATATAATTATGCTATTTAATTCTTAATTATTAATTAATAATTAATTAAACTAAAATTAATTCTAAAAACCACTAAAAGACAAAAGAAAAATCTGAAAAAATTTCTAAAATTACTTTAATATAAAAGAGATTTAATAAAAATATAAAAATGATAAAGTGCTTATAAATAAGCTAAAAAGAAAATTAAAATGACAATTTCTATTAAATAGAAGCTATTACTATAATTAAAATTGGTTTTTTGTGTTTTTTCTTTTTCCAAACTAATTTTACACTAAAAACTAACACTTTTTACAAAAACACTTTTTATGAAAACCAGAAATAAGCACTTTGAGTGCTTATTAGTCCAAACAGTTGACTTTCTTTGACCAGTCAAGGAATTAGGCTCAAATGGAAGTGTGTGGGGTCCACAATGGTTAAATTTGGTTCCTCTGAGTTATATGAACAATTTTGAGCAAGGATCAAACAAATAAGCTTGCTGATTAAGCCACAAGACCACAATAAGCACTTAACTACTTGGATTCTGAGACAGAAATGGGACAACCTTATGAGGTTGTTTCAGGTGGGGTCCACAAGGTCTAAGGTCAAACCACTGGTCAACTCTTGAAGAGTGCCAGGAGGGGGGGTTGGGTGAAACCAATATTGGACTGTAGGACCCACTGGGGTGGCCACAATCAACCACCAAAGGTGGTGGTGGTGTTGCTGAGGGGCTGCTGATGCAGGGCAAGGCCTTTCCCTGCAGGTGTGTTACAGGGGCAAAAATGTCCACTAGAAAAATTCTCAAAAATATAACAATTATGGAAATCTCAAGTTCTACTGGTAGACTAACCACCCAATAAGTTTCAAATCCTAAAACCAAGCACAAAAATCAATAAAATTCTTTGAACTTTTGGAAAAATTGAAGAACATGCATTTTTGACTTTTTGATGAAACTTGATGAGTTGACTATTGTGAGTTTTGTGGTGAATTTATGACCTTATCTTGTTTAAATATGTTAATATAAGACCAATGTAAGCTAAAGTGACAAGTTTAGAGCTAAATTGAATGCTTTGGTCATTAAAAAAGCTTGACAGTGGGCTGTGAGGAAATCTCACAACCAATTTTGACTTTTCAGCTTATAAAGCACCAGGTTATGGTCAATTCAACACTTTCTAACCTACTCTGACTTAACACAACAAGAAATAATTACAACTTACTCCATGAGCTCACTCAAACTACCTGAGCCAAACACCCCCTTAACTGTCTGTTTATGGATTTTTTTAGAAGCCAAAGAGATAATTAGACTAAGGAGTTGATTTATTATGACTTATTATGGTTAAATATCCTTAAACAAATACAGGAACAAAAACATAAATCACAAACACTTATAATTCCAAAAAAAAAAAACTACAATTTGACAGTTGATATAAACTTTTAGGCTCAAATGAAAACTAATGGATCATGACTTGATTTAAACTACACTATCACTAATCTACACATGATTAACACAGAATATCATAAATAAGCACCATGATCAGTAAACAAGTTAAGCTTTAGTAAAAACTACAAACTTGGAAAGTTGAAGAGCTTACAAAGACAGTGTGATCCAAAACCAAGAACCAATGAAACCAAAGGATTCCTAACTCCTCCCTGAGGATCTAAACCCAAATTCCAATGCTTCCTTGCATCCAATTCACCTCTGAATCCAGAAATCAAAGCCACACTAACACAGTTGACTTTTGTTGACCAAATTGTGATTTGTGATTTTGTTAGCTAAATTAAATTTTAAGGTAACTAGAAGCTTTTATAAACTTCTTGGGAGCCTATGTGTGCTAATTCAGTCCATTATACCAATAAACAACCATAATATACTAAACATGGAATTTTGAAATAAACTTGCATAATCTGAATAATACAACCAAACTTAAAATTGATACTTGAAATTGTTTTACAATACACTGAAATTAGTAAAAATGATACTTGAAAGCTTTAAACATACAATGAAAATGACAAATTTACTATTCGACCTAAATTAACCTAAATTACTCTTTATCTCTTTCTCAACTACTTCCTTCCTCTTTATATGGCTTTCTCTGTCTTCCTTGCACTTTTCTGAGTGAATCCCACCCATTGGATTGGGTGGGAATGATCTCAGCCTTTGAAACCTACTTTTGGCGCCATTTTCTTTCTTTGTCAGGATGTTTGAGTGAGAGTAGTATAGAAATAATTAAGGAACTTTGGATGTTTGTGGGAGTTGGGGGAAGCAGGGAATGGGTTTGCTGAGGTGGAGGAGGGGGGAGGTTGAGTATTGGAGGGGGGAGGTGACTTGTTTGACTTTGTTGACTGAGGTGGGAGGGAAGGATAAAACGGAGTGAGTTTTATTTTAATGGGAGGTGGGCTGGTGTTGGTGATTGGGCCAAGGAAGGGGTGAATGGGCTTGGAGTGATAAGGGAGGGTGAATGGGCTTGGATTGGTTTTGGTTTGTTGTTGGGTTATAATAACTTCAAGGGTCCGTTTGGCTAAGAGATATCACAAGGACCATTTTTGAAATTCTACCAAACTTGAGGGGCCTGTAATTCTGCCAAAGTATCATAAAGGACCAATATTGCCAAACTTTCTCAATCCAAGGACCAAATTTCATTTTTTTATTTTCCAAAATTCCCAGGGACTATATTTGACAGATTTCAAACTTGAGGGACCAAAGATGTAAATTTTCCAAACTTTTCACCCAAAGTCCATTTTTGATAACTTTTGATTTTTTAAGGACTTGGGTTGACTTTTCTTTCAAAATAAATGCATTGGGACTATTTTTGACAAATTTTGAAACTTGGGGGACTGAAACTGCCAATATTGCAAACTTTGATCATTTTTCATTTGTTTTTGCTCATTTTGCATTTAAAACACAATCCCTGGGATAATTTCAGTATTTTGATGACTTTTCGATTGTTTCTATATGTTTTGACAGTTTAAATACGACAAAAATGATGAGTGTTTGAGCACTCATCAAACACAAGCAATATATATATATATATATATATATATATATATATATATATATATATATATATATATATATATATATATATATATATATATATATATATATATGATGTATGTAATACATATAGTACAAGAGAAATAACAAGAATGCATGATAATAAAACACAAGAAACATTCATTAATAGTTTAAATAGATTATGTTGAAAACATTATCATTAATACGTAAGCATATATAAATGCTTTTCTAGCAAATTACACTAGATAATACTAAGATGCCAACTTGAGGTCTCTTGGACTTGCTTGGAACACAAAAGGTTTGTGGAGATTTTATTTGAAGATAGGAATCATGGTAGTTGGATTTAGTGGAGATAGTTTTTTGTTGGAATGGTGTTTGGAGAGTTTGGTGGTTGTTGATGGGAAGCATGGTAGTTGGCTTCAAGTAAGCTTCATGGGATAGGATTTGTAGGATCACAAGTTTTATGTTGATATTGTGATTCGGGAGGTCGGGTTTGGTGGAAGAAGAAGAAAGCCATGGTTAGGGAGAGAGAGAGTAGAGAGAGAAGGGAAAACTATGTGATATTATTGATAATAAGAAAAAGTGAAAAAACACACAAGTCTTACCCCTCCATGGAAGTATGGAGGGATATATAAAGCCTAACACATGCTATACTATGACAATATTACATAACTGGTCCATGTGTTTTGGCTTAACAAGATAGTAAATGTAATCCCGTAAATGTCGTTCCATTTACGTGTTAGGATCAAAAACTTTGATCCCAACAATCTTCCCCCAATGGGGCGACATAAGGGATTACTTACAACATTTCCTACAAGTACAAATACAAATAAAGAAAGGTCTTCATCGGCTCTTCAAGTGCTGAGGATGACTACATTTGACGCTCTTTGTCTTCATCTTGTACCTCGGCTTAAGAACTTTATCTTTACTTGTAGGCAAATGATGTAATATGCATGAAATGGATTAACTTCCCCCCAATTCATGCTGCATGTCTTTAGCGCCTTCTTCGTACACTTCTTTTTGGCGAAGTTACTGAATCAGCTTCCCCCCAAACTGACAACCGTCTTCAGCAGATTCGAAACTTTGATGTAGTAAACAAGTCTTCTAACTTATGAAGTTTTGAGTACGCAGCGGAATTTGTAGATGACACAGTAAACCACACCAAGCAAATCTGACTAGTAACTTAATCACGGTTATGCTCAATGCGGGGGTAACATGCAAGAAATCAGCAAGATCTTCTCACATATGCAGGCTACTTCACACTTCACAACCCGCAAGAGTTGAAACGATTACACCAAAGTCACAAAATTTAACCACTGATCATCTCTGCGGACGTCTCTCCGGTAGTAATAAAATTGTAAACTCGATCACGTGAGTCTATTATGCGTCCCTGATGTGCACATTTCTTCCCCCTAATTGCAGAACCTCGTGGAAAATGAACAAAGAAGGCAAGAAAAGGGTAAGAAAGCAAAGAACACCCACTCTATCTTCCCCCACGATGTCTTCGCGGAATCGAAAGCATACACACTATGTTTACGATGGAAAACGGAGGCAGCGTAACCCCATATGTCTAACTAACCGATTATGTGTGAAGTATTAAAAAAAATAGCCAGTGAGAATCAACTGCTGATAAGCAACTCTACTCTTTGATACTCTTCTCATCTAACTCTTTACCGACCCCATTATCATTCTATCGGCTCTTTGTAGTGACTACTGATGAAGAAAATTCAATATTATGAACTTGAGAGCGAAGTAAAATAACCCAAACTTGTGACTTAAACTTGCACTAATGTATGACTAAGAGCGGTGTAGAGAGTTCATCCACCATCGAATCCCTAAGTACTCTATACTCTACCACCATCAAGTATAAGATGTACATCACCTCTTGAGTATCCACAACTTTGTGTGACACTGAGCACTACAACGTAACTCCTTAAAGTGATAGTTATTTGTGGTAACATAGAGGAAGAATCACAAAATAACTAGATATCCAAGTCTTCGTCATTATAAAGGTTGAAAGCTCGAACAAGGATCTCGAAGAATCTTCATCCAACCAACCCCGATATCTTCAGATACTAAGTACACACGCCCGTGAAATCCCACTTCAATCTCAAATAAATAATAAAGAATTGTCGCCGTAGTCACATCTTACGGTTAAATGCACAATTCTAGCCTTTTGACGGTTTAATGAATTTTGATAATGGTTCCCGATCTTGTCAAAATTGTGTCCCCGTGAAAAATTTCCCTTTGTCATAAAGAACCTCAAGTGTAACCATTAACAACAATTGTACCAAAAATTAGCATTATCCCATGAAACAAAAAAATTATGCTAAATTTCGGAGATGTACTGTTCAGCTTAATATTGTGTTGACATTTGAATAATTCATAACTCAATTTGACACAACCTTATACCACATTAACTTAACAACAACCCAATACATATGAACCGAATAGGCCCAGATGAAGCCCAAACGCAGTGGCAGTTAAGCTCGGTCCAGCACCATGCGTGTGATTAAACATATTTCAGCCCAGTCCATTGACCTTTACGGATCCATTAAATGAAAATACCCGATTCACCATCAATTCTGATACACGGTTTTGATATAAAATATTTGATAGTTTCATTTTGCCCTAAACCTAAATACACACAAATTGTTATTTCCGCCCCCATCTCTTTCTTCTCCCAACTCAGCCAAACCCACATCTCTTCTCACCAAACAAATCTAAAAACAGGTCTCATCTCAATCCATCATAATCAAACACATCAAATACCCAAAGAATAACAACCCCTTAGAACGAAACAACAATAGTTGGTACTTCGTTTCTTCGTTAACAGCAAGATACAAACAAAAGACGAACACCAACTTTGACGGTTTGGCTTCAAGATCTTGTAAAGATCTAAGGTAGGTTCACCATGTTTTGTTTGTAATTCTTTGAACGAAACAAAGTGAGTTTATGACAGATTTGTTATAAAACTTACTTTATTTTTCGGATATTCAAAAAAAGAAGCAAAGCTTCTATAAGATCTATGATGGTTTAAAGTTCACACTCAAAAATCTTTTAAAGATTTGAAATACTGGTGAACGTGACTGAGATCGTTTTAACTTTTCATATCTTGTTTCAATTCGTTGTTGTGAGTTGGAATGAGACAGTGGGGATGCTTGTTGTATGAGATGGGCTTAGATAGGGATCTGTGATGATATAACACTGAAGTCAACAAGTGTTTGGTTTGGTCAATGCTTCACCTCTGCTACATCTTATCTCATTACCATTTTCGAAAACATATACTTACTGAGAATAGGATTTTCGAAAACATGACATTATCGAAAACATACATATTATCGAGAACATATATATTCGAGAACTTGATTGATGATGTTTAATGACTGAGGTCACGATGAGTTGTGGTAATTGGTATTGGTTTGAGTCGAGTCTGTTTCTCTTCATCTTAAATCTGATAAAATTTTCGAAAAACTTTTATCTTATCGAGAACATGTTTTCGAGAACATCACTTTATCTTTACTGCTGCATCTCCGTTCTCGAAAACCTTTTTACTTATCGAGAATATCTTTAACTTGTCGAGAACATAATTTTCGAGAACGTGAATTTCGAGAATTGGATTTATCGAGAATGTGAAACAAGTTATTGAGAATGTGATTTCGAAAACTTAAAAAATTTTCGATAAGTGTACGTTCTCGATAACAAGTACACTTCGAGAATTTCTTATACAAGAAATTTCGACATTTCTGGCGATTACTCCGATTAGATTCTGGTGTTAATTCCGACCAAAAAAAAATTTCGATATCCATTTTAGCCCAGTTTCCGAAGAGTTTTTTTTTTGACAAGTTTTCCTGACCACTTTTTGACCACAAAAGTCTTCACGGGTTTTGGTACAAAACAGTCATAAAGAATGATAAAGTTGTATACCAGGACTGAAATGGACCATGTTTAGATGCAATAAAACTGTTGAGAAACTGTTGATAGTACTATTTGACAAGAAAATATGGACCAGTAAAAGATAGTGATACAACAGCTTCAAAACCGGATCTGACCCAAAGAAAAAGTACAATTTTGACAAGAGAACACCACAACAATCAACAAAATAATAACCTTGGCTCTGATGCCACTTGTAGGATCACAAGTTTTATGTTGATATTGTGATTCGGGAGGTCGGGTTTGGTGGAAGAAGAAGAAAGCCATGGTTAGGGAGAGAGAGAGTAGAGAGAGAAGGGAAAACTATGTGATATTATTGATAATAAGAAAAAGTGAAAAAACACACAAGTCTTACCCCTCCATGGAAGTATGGAGGGATATATAAAGCCTAACACATGCTATACTATGGCAATATTACATAACTGGTCCATGTGTTTTGGCTTAACAAGATAGTAAATGTAATCCCGTAAATGTCGTTCCATTTACGTGTTAGGATAAAAAACTTTGATCCCAACAGGATTGAAGTTTGGTAGGTTGATTGGGGATGAGGAGAAGTATGCATTAAGGGATGTTATGGGTGATAATGAAAGGGTGATGTCTATGGATGCATTTTCAATGGTAAGTTGTGGGTTTGGAGCGGTTGATGAATTGTTGGTGTCTTGAGTGAATGATGGGTTTGAGTTTTTCCTAGTGAGGAGGTATTCAATCCAAGTGAGGTGTTCTTCCAAGAGAATGATTTGTTTTTGGAGGTAAATGCAACAAGGACAATAATGGGTATGATGCTCAACTTGCTTTAAGTTGAGTGAGTGAGGGAGACAATTTGAGAAGGGTGATAAAAGTGGTTGGTCCAAGTTGCATAGAACAAGATGCATGACAAGAAAAGTACTTAGCTTATGAGCTTCTTTGAGCTCTTCAACAAACTTTCATTGTTCGGAGGAAGGTGATGGTGGTGTTGTTGAGTTGTGATGTGATTCATGTTTTGTTGAGGGTAATGGTTGTTGTTTTGAAATTTAGTATGTTCCTCAAAAGGATCATTTGGTAGAAGTGAGTGAGGTGAATATGGGATTTTATTGGTGAGAGTGATTGTGAGGTTGTCTTGTTGATGTAGAAGGGTGGTTTCATTTGGGTAAGTTGGAGGCTTAGGTGTTGGTTGGTTAGAGACAACATCATTTATTGATGATTGGTTAAGTCAATGAAGAGTTATTAAGGAGTGATGATGAGGATCTTTTGTTTCTTTGATGTTTTGGAAATGGAAGTTTTTGGTGAATCCATGGTGGATTATGGTGTGGTGTGTTGAAGGTGTATTTGGGTGAAGTGAGATGAAGGTGTATTTTTGGGAGCAATGGTGAAGGTGTATTTGGGTGAAGTGAGATGAAGGTGTATTTTTGGGAGCAAGGGTGAAGGTGTATTTGGGTGATGAGATGGATGGTTTGTTATTATGATGTATGGTTTGACTTTCATGGGTTAAGTTGTATTGGTAATGACACACTTTGTAGAGTGTAGGGAATGGTTGAATCTTTTTGTGAGGATGACTAGATGGAGTTATTGGTGAAGATGGGAAATGAGTATCAAGTGGTGTGATTGGTGAGAGCGATGTTGATGGAAGGGATGACTTGGTTTTTCATTTCACTTTTGTGGTTTGAGTGTGTAAGGGTTATGAGGTTTGAGTGTGTAAAGGTTTTGAGGTTTGGTTTTGGGCAAGTCCAACTCTTTAGGCAACAAGGCAAGTATTATCTTAATGAAATATGCATGAAAAGTATATAGGCAAGCAAGTAAGCACATAAAATAGTCATAACTAAGCATGCATGCATAACCAATAAGAAAAATAAGCAATTTAGCAAATCATTCAACCTAAAACTCCTATCTTAGTGTAAGGCAACTAGTTAGTGAGAAACTAGTGATGGAACAAATGTGATAGTGTAATTCTTGATTTTGTTCTAGTGTATGCCTATATGAAACAATTACGGAGTTAAGATCGTTTCGACTCCTAAGCAAATATTCCTAAGAAACGATCCTTGATCTCCTTGATTTAGCTTTGCTCACTTCTAAGTGTCATGTATATGTATATATTGGATTATATATATATATATATATATATATATATATATATATATATATATATATATATATATATATATATATATATATATATATATATATATATAGACAACGAGAGTGAGATTATTGTGCATGATTTGAGAAAAACGGTTTTATCATTATTCAACAATGAGTATTCTAAACGTGAGAATAATTTCAAAATGAATTGAGATTTATTTGAGAATATATTTATGCAAAAAAAAATATCTCAAATATTGATTTTGTGCAAAATAGAATCCTAGACTAGGATTTGAGAAAAAAGAAAACTTAAAATTTTATGCTCAGATAGCCGGCCCCCTTAAAGTGAGGCCGGTCCCCTCAATTTTAAGGGGGCCGCCCTTATAAATTAAGGGGTCCGCCCATCTGACAAAGAAAATTTTTCAGAACTTTGATTTTTCAGAAGATGTTAAGTATTACAAGAATTTAATCAATTTGCTCCATCATTCCTAATCCTAAACATAAGTAGTTAAGTAAATCATGCTTAAGAGGCTTAGTGACTATATCGGCAACGTTACCTTCCGAAGCTACCTTCTCTATTGTTATATTTTCTTTTTGTATAATGTCCCTAAGAAAGTGATGACGTATTTCTATAGCACCTTTGTTATTGCACATAATAGGAACATTTTCTAACCTAATGCCATAGTCTTCGAGAGCTTGTTTCATCCATAGTTTTCTTACGCGAGGGATCTAGTCTTACTTCTATATTAACGATTAACCCACTTAACTCATTTCACTTCATCACCATGAGTTTTCTACTAGTGGACATAGAAGATTTCCATTTTCTATGTTGTTCGACAACGAACAATTTTAATTTAAATCCTAGGAAAGCCAACTAAGAGGGGTTCATAATATGTGAGCAAGTAAGTATTACTAGCTATATAACTAAGCATTATTCTAACTAGTTGTTAATCTAAGAATATAATTTTAACGATAAACTTAAAAGAAATGCGTACCTTTTAGTCTTCAATAAATTTTCTTAAAAAAAAAAACTTCAAGTTGCCATGTTGACTTATAGAAGCCATTTGTAGATGAGATTCCAATAGTTTCGAAAAGTGACAACTTAGCCACTTGGTTCCCATGGTCTCATTGGTCTAAAGTTGTTTGAACCAAATATGGTTTGCAATTGACTAGGATGCATGTATGGTGGAAGTATTCCCCATGGGCTAAAGCTTGGTTGATGTGGATAAATCCACATTGGGTGACTATTATTAGAAAAGTTTTGTCTACCTTGATTTCTCCTATGTTGAGGGGTTTTAGACCGAGGATGAGGATTACTTGGTCTATTTGGAGGTGGAGTTTTGGATCTTAATTTTAGTTTAGAAAATCCGGTTTTGGCTTTTAATGATAGTTTATAAAAACTTTTTACTTCCTCATCACTCGCAATAGGTATTTTTCTATCTTTTATAGGTACATACTTAGGTTTTGAGTCTAATGGTTTTTGTTTACTAGATTCACATTCAAACTTTTCATTTTTATTTTCACTAGTTGAAACATTAGTTAAGTCGAATCCTAGACCGGTTTTATCTCCCAAAGTTTCTTGAACACTTATTATTTTCTTAAGTGAGTTACTACTATTTTTAAACTTGTCAAGTTTGAAAATTTCATCTTTAAGTTTTTCGTTTTCATTTTTTACCTCTAAACATGTTTTACATTCTTTAAAAACTTCTTTTTCTTTTTCCAAATGTTGTAGTTTAATTTTTAATTCGAGTACTTCATTTTCTAATTGATTATTAATATGTTTTAGTGACCTATTTTTAGCTATAACCTTTTGACCTATTTTGCATAACCTATTATATTCTCTATCTAGGTCTTTTTCGTCTAATGATAAATTTTCATCACTAAAGTATTCGGTTTCGGAACGTACCTCGCTTGATGTCTTAGCCATAAGACACTTCTCCTTATTTGTGATTTCTTTCTCATCGTCATCGCTATCACTCCAAGCTCCTCCAACAAACGCCTTTTGATTTTGATCTCTTGGCATCATTGGACATTTTCCGATGAGATGATTTGGATCACCACATTTGAAGCACTTCCTATCACTTTTGCCGCTTTTGTCATCTTTATTTCTTTGGTTTGCTTTCCTTTCATCATGTGGTTGTCTAACGAATCTTCCTCGCCTTTTGAAGAATTTCTTGAAGTCTCTTGCAGCCATCGCATATTCTTCGTCATCACTTTCGGAGGTTGAGCTATCCTCGTTACTAGATTCCTTCCTATCTTTCAACGCAATTGACTTGCTTTGCTCTCTTTTTTCATTGACCATCTCGGAGTCTTTCTTTATTATTGCTTCGTAGATTTTCAAGTTGCCGATAAACTCATCAAGTTGAAGAGTTGACAAGTTCTTCGATTCTTCAATCGCCGTAACTTTAGCTCGCCATTTTGGATGAAGAGCCCTAAGAAATTTCCTAACAAAATTCTTACTAGAAAAATTCTCATCAAGTGCTTTTAAACTTGTGATGATAGTGTTAAACCTAGCAAAAGCATTATCTATTGATTCCTCTTCCGGAATCGTAAATTGTTCATATTATTGAACAAGAAGATCTATTTTATTATCTTTAACTTGACTATTACCTTGGTGAGTGATTAGTAAAGAATCCTGAATTTCTTTTGCGGTTTTACACATAAAAATTCTTTCATATTCTTTGCGTGGTAACGCATTATAAATAACTATTTTAGCCTCATTAATTTTTGCTAGTTTCCTTTTCAAATCATCATTTTGTTTTTCAAAAGATACAATTTCATCCATTTTAGTTTCAAAATTTTATTGAATAGGGGAAAATCACCAAAGGTAATGACATGCCAAAGATCAAGATCTTTCGATTTCACATAAGTTTCGAATCTATTTTTCCAGTATAAAAATCCATCACTTTCAAATAGTGGTGGTCTTTGCATAGATTGCCCTTCTAAATATTTTTCCGATTTCATAGATCGATACAAGTTTTAAAATACAGTATATTTTAAAAATCTTGTTTAACGTAGCTCTGATGCCAATTGTGGAAAACTAGAAGGGGGGTTGAATAGTTTTACGTCTTTTTAGTAGTATGAAAACTTAGTTGTTTAAAAGTCTTGTTTACTCTTAAAACTTTGATTCGATCTTATGTGAATTCAAGTCTTGAACAATATGAACAACTATATCTAAGTATGAGCAATAATAATAATGCAAACTAAGTATGTGAAATCAACACATGCATAATATAAACAATTATAGCTATATACGAGAGATAAGTAAGTAAATGTTTATTTTATAATCCTTAGTTATATTTTGTATGAAAAATATACTTGATCGAAATGATCAATTAAATGTATGTTACCTTTTTAGTTTGATTGTAAAAACTTTGTTTTGTGAATGAAACTTTTGTTTGATCTTTAAGTAAAATCAATACTAGCACTATATGAGCAACTATACATATATGTTTACGTCTACAAAAGTAATAACGATATAAGCAAGATAATAAGTAAGATATGGAAAGATCTAACCGCGAGACAAAGGATTTATAGTGGTTCGGCTACAAGGACACCTTCCTTGCCCTACTCCAATCCTCGAGTCACCTACTCGAGAGTTTTCTTCACTATGTCAACAAGCTCCCTTATGGCGGAGAAAACCTTACACACCAATATACACACCACAACTTCGTCACAACTTATTCACACCTTCTACACAACTTCTTCACGACTTGGCACACCTTCTTCACAACTTGTACACACCACTACTACTTCACAACTTCACACTACTCCACTACTTCTTCTTCACACCACTACTTATATCTCACTACTTCTATTAACAACTTCTACTCCTAGATCTATCTAGTTACACTACTATCACACCTTTACAATGAATGTACACAACAACTAGACTATATACACAAATCTACAATACTTCACAACTTGATGTTGAAAGAGTATTATTCTCTTGCACTTTGAGAGATGAGAGGTGAGGGAATGAATCACTTGAAACAAGGATTAACAATTATATGATCATAGAGTTTTTAGGAGGATGTTTAGAGAGATTTGGATCTGAAAATTTTCGTGCAAGAGGTGGTAAAATACCAGGTTTGAGGTAGTATTTATAGGGAAAAATTTCTTACAGAATCTGACAGAGGAGCGTGGTCGGTCCCCTTAATTGTGTGCCGGCCCCCTTAAAATTAAGGGGGCCGCCCAGACGAAAACTGCAGTTTTCTTGTCTTTTTCTGGGGAAAGTTTATTTGGTGAAAAACTAACTAATTTTGGTTAAAAATTTGAATTCATATATTTATTATGGATTTAACATTTTCCTTTATTACCAAAAATGTTTTTCAAAAATATATAATAAATTTATTTAATTTTATAAACTTTGTATTATTTAAATAAACATCCATTTGATCATAAAATGTATTAGTCACTTGTTTATTCATACCTTAAGTGATTATGTTGGATGAGATGATATAAACTTGTTTAAAACTTGTTTACGTATTAACTTTGCGTTTAATGTTCTTATATTTTGCGATCGTCAAAACTTAAAGGTATCGAAAGATATTAATAACGTTTTTATACATTATTTATATCAACAGTATTGTTCATAATCACCAACTCATTTTAACAAACTACCTCCATTGCATTAAACTTTAACAAACGCTTTTTAACAACTAAAGAAAGGGTTTAGGATGTCATTTTTGACGTTCGTAGGCGTGCTAAGATCTCCACTAAGAAATAAGCACCTGTGAACTTTTTGACCGACCCGTTGAATGGAAGATCCACACTCAGACCGGCAGACATTTTGGTGTTTGGATGGGTTGGAGGAAAACATGCATGTGTGGATCTATCAGGGGTTTCTCCTCTCGTAGGTTTAAGTAGCCGGAGTTTTACAGTAAGACAAGCTGCTTTGAAAGCCGCCTCGTAAAAAGTGGCAAAACACGAGAAAGCGTGCATTGAAAATCAACATATTTTTATTTTCTTTCGCATTTGATACTTTTGATTTCCTTGCACCTGAGGTTGTGGAGCTCCTCACCAGAGTCAAATGAGTTATGCATAGCAATATTATAACACCTAAATCTGCAAAAAGTTTGAATGAAAAATTAATGCTAGAACAAAAGCTTCAAGCTATTAATCAAACTTTTGGAGTTTCTCAAGTTACTACTATATCAAGTCTGTACTGTTAATGCAAAAGGTCATTTAAATGACTTTTTCAAATAATAAAAAGTCTTTAAAAAAGCATGCATTGCAGATGCTCTAATATTTTTATGTCTATTTATGCAACACCACTTCACAAGTATGTTGTTCAAGCTCTCGACTAAACTAAAACTACCATAAATCACAAAAATTTAAAATACGGTTAAAAATATATTTTAACCTACGCAAGTAACATGCTAGGAAAATGTCAATCATCCAACTTAAGAGCACAAGTTCAAGTTGGTGTCATGGGTGGTGCAATGGATAAAAGTGGTGCCACCTCATCAAATTTCTCATAAAACAATAATCCATCGAACGTCAAAAACACCACTCCCTCGTATAACACTCTGGTACCATAGTGCACCTTTGGACCTCACATATATTTTGTTTTTCTTTTCATTTATTCAAATAAAATAGCACATTTCATTTTATACATTTTAACTAATAAGGTGTTTGGAATTGCTTGTTGAATATCGCAATAATTAGATAATATCGCAATAATCAGATAATCAATTTTTTGAGTGTTTAACAAATCAGATTATTGAGTAATCCACTACGTAAAATGAACATAATTATTTTTTGGTTCTGTTAATCTAAAATGTAGTAGCATATTAATAACTTTTGAATTCATAATTTATTGTAATATCAATTGTCAACGTAGATAAATATACAATATATTTACAAAAGTAGATAACTAGACGTTGTGTTATAACTAGGCCTGACTCAATACGGATTTTATAGAGTTTTATAGTAAGTCACAGTTTTCTTTCTTATTTTTTCAATCCTACCATTACAGACCTATTACTAAGCCATAAAAAATGCAAAACACACAAATACACAAAGTCACAAACATATATAAACACAAAATAAATAAATAATCATGTTGCACGGGCTGGTGGTGGTGGCGTGAAAGGCTAACAGCTGAGATGGGGGTATGATTGTGGGCATCGTGTTGTTGGGCTGGTGGCATGACGTGAAACCATCAGCTCACCATACCATGAGCTCTAATATTACAACGAACTAAATTTATATCAATACATAACAAAATTAAAGAATAAAATAATATTTATTATTTTAAGGGTATGTTTGGTAGCAATCGTTTAAGAGCGTTTTGAAGCAATTAACAACTGACGGTTAACGTTTTGCACGAAATGTTTGTTTGAAAACAAGTAAATAACATTCTTATTTTTTCTAAACGCTTAAAATCAAAACAATACTTCTATTAGTATTTACAAGCAACTAACGTTTTCATTATTAATTATGACTATACAAGTATACTATCAAAGGTTATATCAAAACAAACATTAATTGCTAGCGAAATATACCAAAAGAAAGGCCAAAAAGAAATAAAATAAAAAGGCATTGGCGCATAAAAGGCCTATAAAGATCCCGCTCTCATTTCTCATTTCAAAATCACAAAACACCACTCCACTTTCTCTCTCCCAAAAAAAAAAAATCCCCAAATTGAAAACAAAAAATGGCAACAAACATCGGAATGATGGACGCTGCTTACTTCGTCGGCCGCTCCGAGATCTTATCCTGGATCAACCAAACTCTCTGTCTCAACCTCTCCAAAGTCGAAGAGGTCTTTCAAACCCTAATTTTCTTCTTAATCCATGCCGTAATTGTATAATTCTGATTATTTTAACCTGATTATGTCGATCGCTTTGAGTATTAAAATTATCGTTTTCGCCGTAACTTGATATACTAATTAAATCTGTTTTTCAATCAATTTGTTTCTAACTGACAGCTGTATGATTATGATTTTATTTTATGTCGATAGCGTTGAGTATGTGTATTAATTTTGACTGAACTGAAATGATTTTAAAGGATCTGGTGTCTGATTCAATGTCGGCATAGTTGTGTTCAATATTGATGCCGCAACTGAAAACGTAAGAGATATATCTATGAAACTAGGCTAAACTGAACGATTTTAGTAATTCTGATTAAATTTAGGTGTTATATAATAGATGTGTTGTTAATTGATGCCGTAACAGTGGAAATAGGATTATGTGAGTGAAGGTTTAATGATTTTGATGGTTCGGATTGAATGTAGGCTCGAAATGATAGTTGTGTTGTTGATTGATGCTGAAACGGTGAAAGTAGCATTATATGTATTAAGTTAGGTCAATTGAGCGAATTGTAATGGATGTGATTGGATGTTGGCGTGAGATAATTGTAGTGTTGATAATTGATGCTAGAACAGTGATGTAAGGTTTATGTGAATAAATTTAGGTTAAACTGAATGATTTCTAATGGATGTGATTGGATGTTGTCGTGAGATAATTGTAGTGTTGATAATTGATGCTAGAACAGTGATGTAAGGTTTACGTGAATAAATTTAGGTTAAACTGAATGATTTGTGGAACTTATCGAATTTAGGCGTAAAATGATTGTTGTGTTGCTTAGTTGATATCAGATTGCTAATGGATGTGATTGAATGTAGGCATGTTCGGGTGCTGTTCCTTGTCAGATGATGGATGTGGTTCATCCTGGAGTGGTGCCGATGCATAAGGTTAATTTCGACGCCAAGACTGAGTATGATAAGATTCAGAATTTCAAGGTTCTTCAGGACGTTTTCAACAAACTCAAGATCAATAAGGTTGCTTAATATATCCTGATTATTTTAATGTGTGCGTTTGAATTTCTCGATTCATAATATGTGTTGCCAGATTCTGTTTGTCGTATGTGACAAAATGTAGTGTTCAGAATGAGTCAATTCGTTCCTAAACGTCAGTACCGGTTATCTAATTGCATAATAACCATTGTACTTGAAAAGAACACTTGATTTTATGCAAGATTGAGTAGGCAATTTGCGACATGATTGTTAGTAATTTTAGGTAATTATAGGCTATTTACTTTGTTCGCTAAATCACTATACTAAGTAGCAAGTACAATTTTTAGCTCACAACAACTCAACAAGACCACAAGTGTGAATTTGTCCAACAGGAGTAATGGATTTGTAACTCCGGATTTGTTTCAGTAAACAACATTTATACATGTATTAGAAATCACAAGTGTTTCTATTAAGATGTTAATTGCATTGCATACTGACCGTCCAACCATTGTACTTGCTAATTTAACAGACTAATAGCCATCATACTACTGGTATTGTTGTAAAATAGATTGCACTTTTCAAGTATACTCAGTTTATAGTCATCATACCACTAGTCTTGGTGTAAATTACTCATATATTTGCTTGAGCATTAAGTAAATCTGGTGTTTTGATGGCAGCACATTGAGGTGAACAAGCTGGTGAAAGGGAGACCACTGGATAATCTTGAGTTCATGCAATGGTTGAAGCGTTACTGTGATTCAGTTAGTGGAGACGGTTATCAAAAGTAACTTCTTGCCTTCTCTATATAGCAATTACTGTTTCCTTTGCTCTAGTATCTTTTTCATGTGCCATACACATGCTGTTCTTTAATTAAACAAGTCATATGATAACTATGTGATATTTTTATGTTTAAGTAGTTGAAGTAGGAGTTATATGATCCTCTTGGCCTTGGTTGATGACGCTAACACACTTAATGTTATTTTTGGACTGGCTGTAAACTTTCTAATGTTCAACATCCATGATATCAGTGAAGGGCAAAAGGCACAAAAATGTAACCAACTTGCCACTTTTTGCTTTGTTGTGTAGCGATCTTTATTTTCTCCTATTAACAGGTAGGGGCAAAATGGCCAATAAGATACAATAGACGACATTCAAAAGTATTATGTATACAATAGGAAAAAATAAAGATGGCTACACAACAAAGCAAAAAGAGGCAAGTTAGTTACATATTTGCGCCCTTTGCAGTAAAAACCCTTTCTTATAAAACTCAGTTGCTTCATTACATGCAAACACATAGTTTTCGGTTAGCATTCTATCTACTTGAAGGAATCGCATGAAAACAGGAGAGGGCATAGCATTTAAAAAATAAATAAAAAAAACATTTTTGAATCTGTGTCCTCTACAAATACGCATACCGAAGAAAACACCCAAAAACAAAGTTATGAAAGAAACATTTGACAAAATGTCTATATTTGTAACATATTAATCGGTCAAAGACTCAAAGTGTTTGCTTATCACTTTTGACAGTCTTGTCACACACACACACACACACATAACTTAGCAGAGGAGATGAAACATATAGCAGAAATAGCTAAGGAGATGTATACGGGAAATAACTGTAAGGGACAGTAGGTGCAGATAAAAAAACAGAGAGTAGATGGAGAATTAAGACCAAACATCAAAACCCCTAGTCATATGCAGACTTGGAGAGTTAGGATTATAATTTTGTGTTCTTATTTGTGTGCATTTATGCATAAATGATGCTATGGAATAGCTTGAATTTCACTTAAATTAGACATGAGCCACACCTTGAGCCTCATGACTACACCTTAGGGAGATCTTTATGCCTCATTGACCCTCACGAAGGAGAATGCTTAGGTTTAGGGTCCCACACAAAACTTTTTCGGAGTTATAGTAATTTGACATCCAAGTTTTGTAGTTTTCAAGAAGTCATAAACATGTTATCATGTTCAGATTAAAGACTGCTTCAGGAATACCTTCTCTTCTTTGTAAATACTTTGATACCTGTATTGAGAGGTCTGGCACCAGTTCTCAAGCGTTGGTTTTTCGCATCCGCTCTTTAACAGCAGTCAAGGTGTCACCAAGACAACCCCTCTCCTGTCTGTCTACATCCACTTAATTGCAACTATGTAACTACAATCTTGTACATGTTAATAGAATAACATGCTTAAAAGGAGTGCATTTTGTCTAGGGATGAGCATTTTGACCCGAATCCCGGGACCGAACCGGAACCGTACCGGTACGGTACCGTTCCCGATATACGGTACGGTACCGGGACTACGAAATAAGGTGAAAAAAAAATCGGGACCACTAATTCGGTACGGGACCGGTACCAAATCGGGAAATTCCCGAATAAAAACGGGAAAAACCCGATTTCCCGGTACCGGTACCAAAACCGGTACCGGTACCGATAACCGAATCCCGTTCGGTACGGTACCGGTACCACTATTTATGCTCGGGAAAAAATCGGTACCACTAATTCGGTACGGGATCGGTACGATACCGGTACCGTGCTCATCCCTAATTTTGTCTGTTGTTGCTTCATACCAGTCTCCTATGGCCCCTATAGTTCATATTATACTTAGATGCTGAGGTACATCATTACGCATTTCCCGCTGCAGTATGAATTTCGTTTGTGTTTATAACCAGTTTAATAAATTTTACATTGCAGCTACAATCCTCAGCAGCGAAGAGAAGCTTGCAAAGGTGGGAAGGACATGACAAAGAAATCTGCACCATCACAACCTACTCGCGGTTCCACTGCTGGGCCCAAGACCCATAATTCTCGAAGAGCTGAAGGACCCTCTGCCAACCCAACAGCCCCTCCTCCAGTTGAAAACACTAAACCTGCTCCAAGTGTAGACTCGTCTGCATATGATCAACAAGTACAACACGTACCAATATTTCGAACTGTGATCCAAGTTTACATAAATAAACTCTAACCATAAATTGTGTCAATTCTTCATGCAGATCACTGAACTTAAACTCACAATGGATAGCCTCGAGAAAGAGAGGGACTTCTACTTTGCAAAGCTGAGGGACGTTGAAATCCTCTGCCAACATCCCAGCATTTCAAATTTGCCTGTAATTCTTCTTTCAGCTCACTTTATTTACAAATTTTCTAATACAGAAAAATAACATATAAGCGCTATGCTATACTTAAGTACTGCAACAATTATATAGAGGTAATTTGCTAATATGCTCATTATAGGCAGTAAAATTGGTAGGTTGGGTTAACTTGGAACACATTTGGTAAATTATTAATGAAGATTTTGTATTGTATATATGATTATCAAATTTGTATTATCTCAATAAAAATTTAAATAATGGTTTAGGAGATTTATTTATGAAAAATTAATGTGGCTTCCTATCTGTTTGACAAGTTTTGCCCATCCGACCCGTTATCTTTTTACCCGTTTTTGTTTGACATAAAAGATAAACCGAGTGACCCATTTTAGATTTTGGTTACTCAGCTGCGCATTTTACATCCTGTTATAACAGGCTATTGATGCGATAAAAAAGATCTTGTATGCTGCTGAAGATGATCCATCCATAGTGGAAGAAGCTCAAGCCATGATTCTTAAACAAGATGCGGGTTTGAGTCCTATATCTGAAGAAGATCAGTCAAAGTCTGATTCACAGAAGAGGAAACTGATAGTCAACAGGGAATTTGATGCAGCTGCAAATTCAGCACTCTCACCTAGAATAAGGGTCTCGGATGCTTCTGATGTTCATTCTAGCGGGTCACCTCTTATGACCTGCTGATCATCCACATGCAAGTGATTCATACTTTTGGAATGGGATATGAGAGTACATTGGATATAATACTTTGATGTTTCTAAACTCGTAAAGTTTGGTATTACTGGTTGTTTGCTAGTCCTGTAGGAAGGATAAGTTCGATATTGAGTCCGTAACTGGTTGTGTATCTCGTAAAACCTCTGGATGGTTCAAGTCCATTTATTCTAGAATGCAGTTTGGTTGTTCATTGTTGATACCAAATGGCTAGTTATTTTTGTTGCTTAATCATTTTTAGAAAGAAAACATTCATTTTTTTTTAGTTAATTGGTTTATTAACAGTATATTTGGATTTTTATTGCAAATAACCAGTAAGAAAAGAAAAGAAAAAAATAAAGGTTTACTGTTTGCACCAAACAAACAATAGCAGTACTGGTGATTTAAAGGTAAGTATGCATAAAAGGTTGATAAGTATTTTGTAATTTTCCAAAATGATTTAGATCCATTTAAAATTGTGGGAGTTGTCTTCCCTTCATTTTTAAGAGCAAATGTAACCTCACAAACATATAACTAACCGATTACAAAACATTTCTTCAAAACTGAATTTCTATTTACCAATTACATGTCTTAATTTTTAGAAGGAATATCCAGATAACTTTTGAAGGCATCCACATCGAATATGGTAGATTTTTCTTTAACTTTTCAAATTATGTATGTTTTAGATTATTGAAAATTTGGCTTTCAAATATCAGAAACAAAATGGAGGTAGCGCGCAAGCAGATAAGATGGATCAAATGACACAGT
Source organism: Artemisia argyi (assembly GCA_030686995.1). Taxonomy (NCBI): domain Eukaryota; kingdom Viridiplantae; phylum Streptophyta; class Magnoliopsida; order Asterales; family Asteraceae; genus Artemisia; species Artemisia argyi. The sequence continues at coordinate 170,667,415 of CM060703.1, forward strand.
CAGGACAAGCGCAACAAGTGCAACGACAGGAACAAAAGGTTGTGGAGGTTCAACAACAACCTCAATCACCTTCCAACGCCGCCCCGGTAGCCACCAACAAAGCAACAAGCGGCGCAATCTTGGAAAATGCCGCTGCCTCTGTTTCATCAGCCCTTCAATCCGCAAGGGAGGTTATTTCCAAAAATTAGCCACGTCAAGTTTCATAGTTTATTTGCTGAGTTTAATTTGCATTTATCCTGAGTTTGAATGCAAAGATGGGTAGGAGTCAAGTTTCATAGTTTATTTGCTGGTATTTAAGGTTAAATACAGATGTTCTTCTGATTAATTGAAGTGTAAGATAAATCATTGGACATCCATTTATCAAATTATCAAATGTTTGTGGGATCCCTTTATTGTTCGTGGAACTAATCTCGTTAGAAATTTCACATTCATTTTAGGCTTTTAGTTCATTAGCCATTAAGTTTAAGCAAGTAGAACTGAACACGAGATATTCTTATTATCATAAAGAACTACTATGGGCTTGGAATCACCTTTTGCCTTTGAAAAATGAACTCAAAATCTAACATCAGCAAATCAAATGAAACGTAAATGATACCCCATTCTCTCTCAGTCACTCTTTGAAAAACATCTAATTCCCACTGGAATCCTGTTCCTTGCTCCTTTATTCCTTAGATAAAGACCCTTTAACCCATTAGCATCGAACAATTTAAATTTAAAACGTCGAAGACATTTTAAACATCTGATTCAAAGAAAACCAAGTTCTATATCTTTCTTTAGCTCAAAATCTATTACATATTTATAGTCAAACCGGAACAAAAACTAAAATCTTTCAATAGTATTATTACTTGTTTCTGTCTTTCGATTTCTTGGTTGTATCAAAGACAAAATGGGCATGGCTATATCGCGGATGGTGAGAATGTTGTTTGCAAAGAAGGAAATGAGGATCCTCATGGTTGGACTCGATGCTGCTGGCAAAACCACGATTCTTTACAAGCTTAAACTTGGAGAGATCGTTACTACTATCCCAACAATCGGTAGCTCCACTATCTTGCGTACCATGCAATTTAGTTACTTAAAATTTCTTAATAATCAAAGTTTAGTAAATTAAACCAGGGTTTAATGTGGAGACGGTGGAATACAAGGATGTTAGCTTAACGGTATGGGATGTAGGAGGACAAGACAAGGTATGCAAAATCTTTTGACCACATATTTAGTGACGAGTTGATCACATCATTTAATCAGTGGTTATGTATATGTTGTGTGAAGATTCGACCTTTGTGGAGACACTACTTTCAAAACACGCAAGGGCTTATATATGTGATTGATAGCAACGATCGTGATAGAATTACAGAAGCTAGAGACGAGCTTCACCGCATGCTCAGCGAGGTACTTTAATCTTTTTGACATTAAGCATGCTTATCAGGATCAATAATCAAGTACAAAAAATCTGTTTTCTAGGATGCTCTTTGTGATGCTACAATACTCGTGTTTGCCAATAAACAAGATCTTCCTAATGCTATGAAAGTTTCTGAAATCACTGATAAACTTGGCCTCCATTCTCTACGCAATCGCCGTTGGTAAACCATTGTCTCCCTCGTGAATACAATTTTTTAAGTTTTAGCCCAGAAAATAGACACCAAGTGTTACATTTTTTATAAAATGGACCATGTACCTTTTCTATAGTTATCTTAAAACTTGATTACTAAGTGAACGATTACAGGTATATACAAAGTACATGTGCAACTTCTGGCGAAGGACTCTACGAAGGCCTTGATTGGCTCTCTAGCAATATATCTTCTAAGGCAAGTTATATAAACATCTATCGACTCACAACTCTTTGAACCATGCATATTGTGAAAAATAACTTTGAGACGCAAACCTATATAATAATTCATGACACATCATAATAAGAACTCAATGCTTGTTGAAGTTTTAGATAAATTCAAATGTGTGGGATATTGTATACTGTAATTGTCAAACTGATACATGTGATTTTTCTTGTAGTGATAGAGTCCTCAGTCCTCACTAGTCATGAAATGCAAAGCCAAAGACAGCAAAACTCAGAGCCCCTCCTCTGCCCCATTCATAAAGTTGCTTACCTACTAGTACTAGTACTACAGTATTTTGTTCAACAAGTATGTACCATAATATCTTCATTATGCTTGTTTTTTATGCATCAAAACTTGGTATTTTATAACATTTGGAAAAGTATACAAAGTCTGGAAAGAGAAAACAATGGTGTTGTTACTTGTTACTACACAAGTTTTCTACCACAAACATATATCGTATATCTTAGGAAACATGTATGTTTTATATTAGGCAACTAATGTCCTGTGTATATGTGTTGGTTATTTAACTAAATGCAACAAGTATTGTTACTACACAAGATTCCTTACTATTCCAATGTTCGGTTACATTTTACATGAGCAACTCGAGCTCGTTCGGACAAAGTTTTTATTAAGTGTGATCATATTATGAGTCATTTGTGAGCGTCTAGGGGCTCGATTCAAGCCCATGTCGAGATTTTTCAGTCTCGTGTGGTATGTAGGTGTATCTTATATTTAAGTTTGCATATGTTATATTGTTACATTTTACTTTGTTATTTGTCAAAAGAGACTAGCGTCAATTTGTGTCAAAAATAAAAAATATGCTAATTTTGGCAAATTTATAAAAGATTTGAGCACATTTAGGCCTCTTCTTTTTTGAAATGGGCATATATTGCTCATTTTAAAATTAAATGAGCACATATTTTTTTATCAATTGGAGAACATTACACTTCTTTTTAAAGAAAAACTTATAGATATAATATATTTATTTATTTTTAAATATAAATGAGGTGTTACGTTTGAGGAATTTATTTCGTCGTTTTTGGTCTTTTCTAAAGCGATTAGTATAACATGCGCCCGTTTGGCCCGTGCCAGTTTAGCCCGTGCCCATTTAGCCCATAGCCTGTAGCCCGTGCCCGCCCGTTTTGCCACCTCTAAAAGAGACCACTGGGGGCAAACGTCCAGTTGACCCGTTAAGGATGGCTTTTGGAGAAATAGGTATTTGGTATAATCCCAACTTTTGGCTAAAGGTCATTGAAACATGTGCTCATTGTCTAAGGCTGAGTCCTTGGGGGAAGGGTAAGTCAGCACCCAAAAAGGTGCAGGCGGTTAGGTTTCCCTGCCGATTTTGTTGTTTCTTGTAGTCTTGTAATATATTTGAAATGAGTTTGATTAACGGTTACACAATCTTGAGTCCTTACATAGATTTGAAAAAAATATTGTCGACATCCCTCCTCTTTCATACTTCGCTCGAACGGGATTGGTTGTTGAGATATATATTTGAAACAAGTGGGATTGCAAATCCGTTTTTAACCACACCCGAGTCTCCATTATGACAAATTGACAACTAATCGAGCTATAAAGCCAAGTTCTAAGTGTATATCATAAAACTGCCCGAGCTGCCTATAGTAGCCCTCACCGCCTGCCGTGACTCACAACGTCAAGTCCCACATCCATTAATATATATCTACTAAAATATGACTGATTGTTCATACTTATTACAACTGAGACATTATTGTTGTAAAAGCATTAATGCCAAACCAAACTTGAATGTGTGAGGAAAGAACCACCCCACAAAATCAAGATAGCTGGCTTCTGAGAATCTGAGGTCTGAACTATGACTCTATTGATGATTTGATGTATTGTATAAATACTACTAAATACTAAAAGTGTTATTACTTACAACTCCGTGACTGAACAAGGCAGATTTGTACATTAAATAACCCGTCATTTCAAATCATACTCCCTTTGACCTGATACTACACTTCAGCAAAATACCCGAAATTGATATATGCAGCAACTCATTTATATAAGAGGGTCTTTTATAAGATTCTTATCATACAATGCAAGATGTTTTAACTAACTAGAATACCGAAGGAGTATCAGAATCAGGCGCATCAAAGTTGTTGGGCAGGCAATTCAATCCCAACTGTCTGTTATCATATTGGATTCGAGATCAGGACACGGAAGAGAAATTTAATAGCCTCAATGCACATGTATTGTTTGCTTCGGCTACTTTAGGCTACAAATATTTTGACTAAATCACACTTGCCGGAGATCTTTCTGCAGTCTCTCGGATTTATCCTGGGCTATGTTGTTGACACATGTATGGTCTTTTTGGCGGCTTTAGGTCTTAATGCACAATGTCCACCCCTATATATCAAATGAGCTAAATCTCCTTCCAATTGTGTTTCAAGTGATCAGAGAGGTGATCAAAGATGTATCAAATGGATCAGCAAGTTCTAGTATAATCACTAGTCTAAGTTGTAGAAATCTACAACTCCCGGGTCAGTAAACAAATCTATGATGGTAAGATGAGTACGTCCACATGTCAACACAAACAAGTGTCCCCAGATAGAGATGTGAAGGCAATGGTCTACAGTGGTTGTCCTACAGCCAAGGATGGTCATACCCTCATTTTTTTTGTGTGTCAGAACATTAAACTAAAAATAAAAAATAAAAATCGTTGCTTATATATTTTGTGTACTGGTAGTGCATCACAGAACATAAATCTGCCTTGCAGAATTTGATTAAAGAAAATAACCAACAAAGTTTCTTTAAAAATCCTACAGTGATATTTTAGATGTATAAACTAATATTATTACTACAGGTCAAATGCAGCAAAAGAAAATACCAAGAATTAAGGTCATATCATAAAACATCATACATGGTTTTAGCCAGAATACTTATTGATTAGTGATGTAGTTGCGCACCTTAAACAACAGATTTTGGCAAATAAATGTGCAAAACAAGGTTGTAAAACTATTACCCTCAGAATACTAACACAAGTTCAGTGAAAGTTGTTAAAGGTGCCGATCGACACACGACTCATTGGTGCCAGTCTCATCTGCTGCTCCTGAGCACGGATCTTCTTCAATACTGGCTCTGGTGAAGATGAAACCGGTGATACAGCTGCCCACGAATCACAAGAGTTATCGCTGCTGAAATAGGAATCAATCACACCATTCGGACTTCCAGGCGCAGAGGGGTACTTTCGCTTCCGAGTTGCCAAGTAGCTAGTTCCATGATAATCCGTTACTTCCAGGATGAGTTTCGAGCAGTCGTCTAATAGTTCCTGTCAAAATTATACAAATTAGATCAGCAAGAAAATCAAGAACAGAGAGATGTGTCATACACACAGAGAAACACAACAAGGAACGTGTTTATAGGACACCCTTGGGCTTCGGTAGTTAAGGCAACAAATGCATGAGTGAAATCATTTGCAAAGTTATTACAACTATAAAGTCAAACTAAAAATAACAGACATGATGATATTTAAACTAAATCTGTAAAACACCTCTATTATTACAAAAATTGACGCGGAGGGGACCTAACCAGCATCCACCTTGGATCCGTCATTGCACACATATGTATATATATCTAAAACCAGGCCAAGAAAAGAGAGTCTCTCATCTTTACATTATTATATAAAGTAAACAAATAGCTTAACCTCCAGCTATCAATTTTACTTTTATTTGGTACATCCATTAGTTTGAACTGTCAAGATAAGAATTTATTTGTCGCCTTGATTCTTATTGAAAACTCCATTCTACAATCATTTCAGATGACAAAATTTGGCCCTCCTGTATCTCAAATGCTTATCCCCTGTATTAATGGTCAACAACTGAAGAATGCAGACAATGTGGCACCCCTACTTCCTAGTTACCAAAAGTAAACTGACTTATTGCACTCATGTTAACTGATAAACTATCAAGAGAAAACAAGTGTGCCAAACCGCCCCTCTTATATCAAAAGATGCATACATTCAAATTTCGATTAATGCCACAACACCACAGAGCATGAGGTAAAAAAAAATCCTGGTTCCCACTATTTAAGTATGTGAGGTACTTTCAATTGATTCTTGTTCTCATCATGATATTCATTCATTTTAAATACACACATTTGTTTATCCAACTAGTTGTTCTCGCTTAATAAGATATAAATAACATACTGAAATGTCACAGAACAAACCTCATTAATGTCAAGAAAACCCTTGAGCTGATTTTGATAATCGTATGCATTGTCGGGATCAACCTCCTTGATCACAAGGTTCATTGTAGCAGTAGCTATTACAGATGGAAGATAATCTAGAGACCTTGAATCTGCATTCAATTTACAAAGATCAGTAACATGTTTTTAAACAAAATCAAAGCTTGAAAGTATACTGTTTACAAAACAAATGGCATTATATAGTAACGTGCTTTCACCTCATTTCTAACTTGGTCACTTGACTTAGAAAGACCATTGAACTACTGCAGTTTCAGAAAATTATTTTGAAAGGGCAATGCTGGTGTAGCTGTATGGTTTCTATTGAAAAATCTCGAAAGTTTGCTGGTTTTAGAAACACCTTTCAATGTCTGTTTACCAGTAGAATTTAAGCGAAAGTATAGTCATTTGCCCTTCTTTCGTTTACCACAAAATTTACATTTCACAAATTATACAGCAATTACCTTAGCAGCAACTATGAATGCAAGCAAAATGTTATAAAGCAAAACAGTATTGGTGTTTAAATATTCAAGTGTCCTTGTGCCAACTATTGCATTAGTGTGCAATTTCGATCTAAACACATTCCAATGGTTACAATAAGCACCCAAACATTTAATCCATCACAAACCAAAAAACTGACAGCAAACCATACCATTGATGACAGCAAGAACAACTCTCTCACACCTCCTCACCAACTCCGAATGTCGACAATGAGTGACCAAACCAAGTCTGCGCATAATGTAATCGATAAACGAAATTGGAGTCACCGGATTCATCTTCCATTCAAGAGCAGAAAGGACCAAAAGTTCCATTTTCATTATAGTCTTTGATTCAAACACAAATTTCGCTCCTTCCACCTAAAAAAACAAAACAAACCCTCTAAATAAGCACCAAAAACACCAACATTCACATTTTAACAAAACAATAGCACTAATTCAAACACATACTTGTAAATCCATAAGCAAGGGAGCTTGAATCTCTTCAACTTTAGAAGCTAAAGAAAGACAAGCAACAGCAGCAAGCTGATTCATCCAAGGCTTATCTTTTTGAAAAGCAGGACTCAACAAAAACCTATCAAAGTAATGAACAGCTAAAACACTAGTAAGACCAACAAATCCATAATAACCACTAACCCTAATAATCCAATCAACAGCTTCTTTCCTTAAACCCATCAAAACCCTAATCTGAATCAAACCACCCTTGTTTTCACTCATCACATTCTTAACCTCTTTACCCAAAAGACAACTAACCTCATCTTTTTCCCATAATAAATCATTCTCAAAATGGGTATAAAAATGGTCTTTTTTTTCAACTACCCTAGGCTCAAATGAACCAAAGTCCAAATCTTGTTCTTGTTCATCACATAAAAGACCATCTTCAAAACTAAAGTTAGTTGTATTATACATTTTTTTTTTTTATAAATTTTCTTTATAAAATAAAAAAGACCCTATTCATTATCTTCAACAACAACAACATAAGAAGAAGAAGATGAAACAAACAACATTGTTTGTTTTGTCTTTGTTTTTTTTCTCTCTCTCTCTCTAGACTATGTTAAAATGTAACCTAATCTCTTTATAGAGAGAGAATGAGGAGATTTTATCAGAGAACCCTTTCACGCCTGTTTTTATTTCATATATGCTTTTGTCTTTTGATCTCTCTAGACTGCTGTTGTGCTTTTTGTTTTATTTTTTTATTTTTTTTGGTATACGAGTACTTTTTTAATAATGTGATTTTTTAATGATGGTATTGACTATTCGAGAAAATGGAATGTAACGGCAACATTCGTTCGTATATACGGGGAAAATAGGTGCAGCTTTTTTGGCATTTTGGTCCTTGAAGATTTTGGAACTTTTCAAAATGTGTCCTTTTGGAATTTTGTTTTTATCATTCTTGACTACAAACTTGGTAATGATATATAGTTAATTGGAGAGATCATTACTATAATCAAACATGATGGTTATAGCAATAGTTTAGGCAAAAAGTTTCCAAAAATTCAAAATATATGTCTAAGTAGCTTGAGAATGTCAATATGATCTTACATCATAACATATTGATACGTGTTAAGTTATTAGCAGAAGATATTAAGCTACTTACAGGAAACTACCTTAAAATAGGCAAAGGAGGTCCCGAAGAGTGAGCATATATTATACCTTCTCAACGTCATTAACCTGTTATAAAATATAATTTAAATTTTGTATTATTTAAACCATTTTTTCTTAACAATATATTAAACTCAAAACGATGCATAAAATTAACATCTTATGCTAGACATGGCATGTATGTTGAAAATATTTACTATAGCTCACATATGTACACAAAATTTACATTATTTTAAGTTAAAATCGCACTGAAGATAAACATATTGTCGACACATCACTTCACAATTCACATCATGCACCAATGTCTCGCTAAAATAAGATATTTTGGTTTCATCGTGACCCCTTACATTTAAAACAGCAAAAAATAATTAAAAAAAAAAATGATTCACTCACATACAAAAACCATGTTTATTGTCGTGAAAACCACTGAATAAGAATGGAATGATAGACACCGGATGAATGGGTATAAGACAACGAAGTGCCAACTCCACACCTCAAGCCCTTAGTATAATATGTTGGATGCAAATATTGTAAAAATACCGACATATACATTTAACTTTCGAAAAGGGTAGTTCATATCATTTCTACAGTTGAGCAGTCAGTATATAATGTTTTGTGGTCACTCCAAACAATCATAATAATTTTATGTTTATTTGGGTTTGTTGAAAATTATAAGACGACATCAATATTGAGAATACTATTTATTTACAACATATGAACATATATAACTTGAATATCTAAAAGAATGTCAATTTAGCATGTTTTAATGATACAACTGATTTCAAGATCTCTAGATTGTCTCATCGCATAATATTAGTGCCATCGGGTGTCACATTGTCACTTGTAATGTTCTTGAAGAGACATGGGGAGTTTGCAAAAAAGAACATTATAGCCTAAGCCTAAAATGTAAATTAAGAGCCTAGAGGGGCTAAATGTAGAAATGTAACATCAACGTATAAAACAGAGAGGAGCGTATGTAAGATCCAAGTATTAACTTATCATGTATTATACGCGCCAGATATGGCTGGTTATAACCCCTTCGATTTATTTAAAGCAGTTAAAGATTGGTAGGTGTTTTACACGCATTAAAAACGAGAAGATGGCTACGCTGATATAAGTAGGTGCTTTAAAGACTTTGACTGTTTTTGTCTTCATTTGGGACCAGTGAGAAGTAGGGGGTCAAAAACAGGACCCGACTTGGACTCGAATCCGATCAAGCCTATTCGGGTTAGCCAAGTAACTAAAATAATAAATAGGGTCGGATATCGGTTTGAAAATGTTAACTAACTCGGTTTGGTCGACCCTATTGACTCGAATAATGGGTTTTATAATTTTTTTTTAAAAAAAATCTATATAATACAAGTATCAACGATTAATTGACAATGACTCATATCACATGATAAACTAAATTCTTTTGTCTGTCTGTCTAGTATAATGAAGGTTGAAAAAAATATTAGGTTTGGTACAACAAAAATGAACATGATTCAAAATTTCAAATGAGTTTTGCACGCATTTAGTTAAAATATTTCTAATGTCATAACTAATTGCATCTTTTGTATTAAGTTCGTGCAAAATTAATAAAAAAAACATTTTAGGTGTTAGCATTAAACTTAATATTATTTTAGTGTAGTAAATGTTAAATAGTTAAATACCACTAAATACGGTGCTAACGTATCTTATATGATAAGAGAAGATACAAAAGGTTTTTTTTTTTTTTTTTTTTTTTTTTATGAGCCGATTCATATCTCTTCTCTTTAAAATCGTAAATTTCATATTTACCCTTCATGCTTTAAATTATTGGACATTATGCATTTAAAAGTTGTAATTTAGGTATATAAGAAATTAATTATGAAAATAAGGAATATGAAATTCATCTTTTTTCTATTTACTAATTGGAGAGTGATTTTGAGAGCCTTATGATTAGCCGATAAAAGTGAAAATTGGCTTCTATTTAGTCAAATCGTCTAAATTTCACGCAACAAAATAAATATGTATAAAAACATATTTTTCGGTCTTATAAAAAAAGGTAACTAACATAATCCTTAGTTGTTAAATTTAAAATAATTTATAAAGACTTAAGTAAACTTATCACTTTTCATTATTTTTTACTAATTTTATGAATTAAATAAATACCCTCTAGACTTTATAGTTTTTACATAAAAAATATATACGTTGTTTTTATTAGCAAATATTATTATCACTATATATTAAATTAATTTAGATGCATTGAATTATAAATATCAAAATGAAAACACGAGTTATTGTAATATGTAAATACACGAGATTGTACATATACGAATAACTCATGTTGTTCCTCATTGTGACATTAATTAAGTAAATTCACAATAGTAGTTTTTTTACTAATGGCATTAAATAACAAGTCATATAATTCCTCTTTATAAGTTTAATCCATGCGTACATGGATTTAAAAGTTAAAAACGACTAAAATTAGAATTAACTGGAAAATAAATATCAAAATGAAGGAACAACCCCACGGATAATTATGAGAAGCAAATAATACATGAAATTGTACATACAACAACGACACATGTAATTCCACTTTAAAGTTTAAATAAGAATTTTCGATTTTTTTTTTTTCAATGGTCATTACGTGTTATTAACAAGCATAACATATAGAGCATCATATTAACACTTAAATTTAAACAACATCAACTTCAACACTATGTCAGTTAAGCAAAGTCATATACTTCTAACAAAAATATATACAAAACAGAATATGATACTAATACGTAATCAGAAATTTATGTAAAAATTAACGAGTGCACGAATATTGCAACTAAATAAATATAAAAGATTTTATATAATTCTATTAAAACAATCTTATTTAACAACCTCATATATATAGATGGTGATGGAAAAATATAGATGGCGAATTCTACATGATCAATATCTATGGCCCACATGATCCGATAGTAAAAGAAACTTTATGGAATAGAATCAGAGATTTCATGCAGCTTCACATAGGTAAATACGTGTTATTTGGTGATTTAAATGAAGTTCGTTTTGAATTTGAACACCTCGGTTCCTCTTTTTCCCGTACTGAAGCAGGCGTGTTCAATTCTTTTATTAACTCTAATCATCTTATAGAGTTACCCATGGGTGGCCGTTTATTCACTTGGATGAACAAAGCAGGTACAAAGTTAAGCAAACTGGACCGATTCTTATTCTCTGAAAGTGTTATTGATGCTTTTCCTAACTTAATGGTTACTGCTCTTGATCGGCTTTGGTCAGACCACAATCCAATTCTTCTTCACTGCAAAAAAGTTGATTATGGTCCTGTACCATTCAGATTTTATCACTCATGGTTTCAACGCGATGGCTTTGATGATCTCATTGCTAAGGAATGGAGTAACCTTGCGTCTAACGGTTATAACATAAAACTTTCATCTCATGAAAAGCTTAAATGTCTGAAAGCTAAACTTAAACAGTGGCGCGGATCAACAATCAAGAACGAGCGCCTTCATAAACAGGAAGTTCTCACCACTCTTAAGAATATAGAAGCTAAGATGTAGGCTAACATAGCTTCTCCTGAAGATCGTGATTCTCGCATTATCCTTCTCCAACAGATAGACAAAATTGACAAACTTGAATATTTAGATTTACTCTAAAAGTCACGCATCAAATGGGATATAGAAGGCGATGAAAATTCAAAAAATTTTCATGGTTTGGTGAATCAAAGACGTAGAACCAATTCGATTCATGGAATCATGCATGAGGGCGTGTGGATTACAGATCCTCGTCAAGTTAAAGATACTTTTCTTAATTTCTTCAAAGAGAAGTTCCAACCCCATGTTTCAACGGTTGATTTCCCCGCTAGTTCAAACTTTTCTGTTCTCGGCATTAATGATCGTGACTTTCTGGAAAAGAATGTTTCTTTAGATGAAATCAAGAAAGCGGTGTGGGAATGTGGCAGTGAAAAAACTCCTGGGCCTGACGGTTTTACCTTTGGTTTTGTGAAACGTTATTGGGATCTCATCAAATTAGATATTCAAGAATTCATATGTAACTTTCTTGAATCTAAAAAGATGCCTACAGGCTCTAATTCCTCGTTTATCACTCTCATCCCGAAGGTTAGTAATCCTATTCATATAAAAGATTATCGACCCATCTCTCTTATCAATACTCATTACAAGATTATAGCCAAGATCTTAGCTAATCGGCTTTCCAAAGTGATCAATAAAGTTGTTAGTCATGAACAGTCAGCCTTCATTTCGGGTTGTCAAATTCTTGATGGTCCGCTTATGCTTAGTGAAATGATTGAATGGTACAAAAAAAGGAAGAAAAAGATGTTGATTTTTAAAGTTGACTTTGAAAAAGCCTTCGACTTCGTATGTTGGAAGTTTCTTGATTTCGTGTTACACAGCCTTGGTTTTGGTCTTACATGGAGGTTGTGGATTAAAGCTTGTTTAGAATCTTCAAGGACTTCAATCCTTGTAAACGGTAGCCCTACTTCAGAATTTTCTGTCAAACGCGGTCTAAGACAAGGGGACCCTCTCTCTCCTTTCTTATTTATTCTTGTAATGGAAGGTCTTCACGTTGCCTTATCTGAAGTTACTCAATCAGGTCTGATTCGTGGTATTAAAGTTGACTCCTCTGACATTATCTTATCTCACATGTTCTACGCTGATGATGTGGTAATCACTACGGAATGGAGCAGCTTCGACATGGATAACATCATCCGTGTCTTACAGGTTTTCTATCTTCCTTCGGGGTTAAAAATTAACATTCATAAATCTAATGTTTTTGGTGTAGGTGTTTCAGAGGAGGAAGTGAATACTATGGCATCTAATACAGGTTGTTCCCCGGGTTTTCTCCCTTTTGTGTATCTTGGGTTACCAATTGGTTCTAATATGAACCTTGCATCCAACTGGAAGATTCTTTTAGATAGGTTTCAATCGAAACTTTCTAAATGGAAAGCAAACCTTCTTTCCATCGGCGGGCTCTTTACTCTTATCAAAGTCGTCCTTGGAAGCCTCGGGATTTATTATCTCTCTATTTTTAAAGCTCCTGAATTTGTCTTGAATTCCTTAGAGAAATGTCGTGCCTCTTTTTTTTGGGGTGGTTCTCAAGACTCTAGAAAGTTATCATGGGTAAAATGGCCCATTGTTTTAGCTTCTCGGGATAAAGGTGGGTTAGGCATCGGGAGTTTAAAATCGTTTAACCTTGCCCTCCTACAAAAATGGCGATGGAGGCTACTTTCTAATCCTAAATCTCTTTGGGTTAACGTCATCAAATCTCTCCACGGGCAAGAGGGAGGCTTCGGTTTGAATGATATTAATTCGAATGGTATATGGGCTAAGATTGTTGGTACTTCTAATTATTTACACTCAAATGGTATCATTCCTAATGATTCTATTAGATTTCGTGTGGGGTGTGGCATGATAATTCGTTTCTGGAAGGACTTATGGATTGGTAATTCCTCGCTATATCTTCGCTACAATAGATTATTTCGGCTTGAACAAGACAAAGACTGTTTGATTATAGATCGCATACGCAACAACCAATGGTCTTGGAATTGGTCTAGATCTGATTTGGGTGTTCGCAATTTTTCTTATCTTCAAGACCTTCATAATGAGATCAGCCACATCGACATAGTCTCTAATTCGGACGCTTGCATTTGGTCTCTCGCTAATGATGGAGAGTTCACAGTTAGCCTCACTCGTCAACTTATTGATGACCGCATTCTGCCTTCATTGGATTCTTTGACTCATTGGGACAAAGCCCTTCCTCGCAAAGTGAACATATTCATGTGGCGTATTAAGCTTGATAGACTTCCACATCGGCTTAATCTTTCTAATCGTGGTATAAAGATCCAAGAGATATCTAGCGCTTCTTGCAAAGGTAATGTTGAATCTAACCTTCACATTTTTTTTTGAATGTGATTTTGCTAAGGATATTTGGAGGCTTGTTCGTATTTGGTGTGACACCTCTATCTCGTTGTTTGATTCTATGAATCATTGGAGCGTTTGGTTGAATTCTTGGCATGTTCCTAAAAAGAAGATTCATCGTTTGTACATCATCATTGCTTCTTCTTTATGGTGGATATGGAGGTACCGCAACAGCATCACATTTTGTCCGCATCCAATGAGAAAGAGTGATATATTTGAGAACATCCGCTCATCTTCATTTTCTTGGCTTCATCATAGGGGCCACATGTCGTGTAATTGGGTAGAATGGTTGAAAAATCCTTTGCTGCTTACGAGTTCCACCTGATTGATGCTGGGAATTTCAAGCTTTTTGAGATTGTTTGGTTATTTTATTTCTACATTTTTTTTCCCGGGACTTGTTTAGGCCTACATCAAAAATACTACGGAGTGAAAACCGGTGGCTCGGCCTTCGTGAGTGGGGGTTTTTCTCTTGTCTCGGTTTCTACTGTAATTGGCAAGAGTTTTTTCATCCCTTTTGTAAGCTTCGCAGTTAAAGTCTCGGGTAAAGTCTAGTTCTTGTAGTTTCTGTTTAGTTCTAGTCTTGTATTATATTCTTTTGCTTCTAGTGCCTTGCTAGTAGCGTTTTTTCTTATATATCAATTCTGCCGTTCAAAAAAAAGCAACCTCATATATACACAAGGTTGAAATCTAGTTATTTATTGTAGAAATCAAGGTTTTCAAGATCGGGATCCTACCTAAGATCGTTTTCGTCTTTGCAAGATCGTGATCGTAAGATCGGATCGGGATCTTAAGATCCTACTATAATGTCATTTTCTTAATAGTTTTGTAATATTATACAAATTTACAAATTATTATATATAATAAACATAAAATTATATGAATGTTCTATCGAATAGTTGTCTTAAATTATGATTATGAAATGTTTAATAAGATTAACATGTTTTTTAAATGCTACAAAAAAATAATCCAGAAATTTGCAGTTTTTTAGTTTGTTATCCGAGAAAAGTAGGATCGGATCGGATTAGATCTTAAGATCCTATGGTCAAGATCGAGATCCTATAAGATCTTAAGCTTTCAAAGATCCTATGTAAGATCCGGATCGTTTTTGCTTTACAGTATCGTAAAATCGTAAGATCCTAAGATCAGAATCGGGATCCTGACAACCATGGTAGAAATACATCATAGTACAACTTACATAGATTTTTAAAACCTTACATGTCTTACATGTAAAAGAACAGAAAGTTTATATTATATAATATACGTTTATAAATTATACATAGGTATTATCAAGTTCAACATTGGTATCTCTTATTTTAGCTCTTTGTTTACACTTATCTCAAAATAGTATATGACGAGTTATTAAAATTTTATTTAGTGTAAAATTTAGTTCATACATTGCAACAAAACTAATTTAGTATAACCGTATCCCCAAAATATTTTCTACTTACACTATTTTAATGTAAAGTTTTAGTGCTAGTATTGAATATGCTATCAAACATATACAATAATACAAATGGAGTATATAAATACCAACATGGCATTTTTAACTAGTGACATATATATGTTGTTGGGAAAATGATCACTGCTGTAACAGCAGTGATCATTCGCTGCTGTTAAGGCTTCGTCAGGGACCATTTTTACTGCAAAATGAACATTCAGGGACCATTTAGTAACATTAGGGGGGGTGGGTTTTGTGTGTGCAGCAGGTAACTCCCTGCTGTTTACAGCAGGGATGTTATCCCCGTTGTTGTTAGTTTAGTATGGAGTATTTCTTTTGATGATGAATTGTACTTTTGTTTGATATCCATTTTCAAGATTGTTTTGACTAGCTCATGTCACACATTGATACATACAAGGTATCTTGTTTGAATGAACAAAATACATACTGGTTTTCTATATATTCTAGGTAGATTTGTTACATTTATTTAAAACAATAAAACTGTCAAATGACAGTACCTACCAATAGCCAAATATTTGAAGTCTTATGAGCATAAGGTGTGTTATCTTGGAGTTAAGGTTTCACCAAATGTCACGTTAGCATCACATTAGTTTTAATATTTTTATCTTAATTAAAAAAAAAATATCATCATTCACCTTAACTCGATTTTAACTCAACTATTTTCAAATTCAACCCCTAAACTAAAACTAATACTTCATTTATTAAAAAACATAACATTCATTCTTAAAACATATTACAATACGAAATAAAAAAATTAATATATATATATACAACGAAAATAAATTACGAAATAAAAAAAAAAACACAACACAAAACAAACTACGACATTACGGAAATTACGAAGTACAAATAAATTTAGCGACGAGATTGCAAGTTATATTTTTTCTTGATTCGGTCCTTTTCTTCGTTGATTCAATCCACAACGTCGGGATCCTTGCCGGCAATTTCAACCAACAAAAATTTCATCTCTTCCAACCTTGTTATAGTTTCATCTTTTTCTGCGGCCGCCCGATACGCCTTGGATGCATCTTCCAGTTTCAAATGATACTCGTGTTGCATAACCTCCGTGAATTGGCTTGACAAGCTCGTTCCTCCGGTACTCGCTCCCCTGGTACTTGTCGTTGTCTCGGATCTGGCTTTCTTCGAAGCACGCTTTTTGCCCATCGGACGTGGTTGTTCACCATGACCAAAAAAAGTCTCGTTTGTTTGGCTTGGGACATCGTCGGTTAAATGAACCGGATCCGGCGCGTCCCATTTGGGATGACGACACAAAACATCTCAAGCATCCTCGTTGTTAAACGGCGCGACTTTGTGCTCGTTATGATACATTTGTTTCGCCTATTTGAGGACATCCATCTCATTTTCCACACTTTTTTGTTCGCGTTGCGCCTGTTCGAAATAAGCGTTGAACTTTACGCAATCACGGTTCAACGTTTTCCAATTGCCTTGTATCACATCCTTGTTGCGTTTTTGAAATTTTTTTCTATTGAACTCATTTTGTACCCGTTGCCAACACGCGAGCTTATACACCCCCGATGCGCGGATCCTCGGAAGCTGCTACATAACACTCGGCAAATAATTTTTCCTCACTTGGAGCCCAACGTGTATGCACAAATTCCGGGAATTTGTTCATTCACCTCGTTTGGTTCAGGGTCTTTGGATTTTTTGGACTTTCGTTTACCGCGACTTGGGTTTTGGAAGAGACGTAGGTGTTTCGGGAACTTCATATGTTTCGGTTTGTGAATGTTGTGATTGTTGTGTGAATTGTAGATTTTGAAAATTGGTGTTTAGTGTGTTTTGTTGGCTTTGTTCCCAATATAGCATTCTTTGATGTTGTAGGTAAAGTTCTTGGTTCGACATGCCGAGTGGGTTAGACAAAGGGATATTTTGTGATGATGAACCCGCGTTCGGGTTCGAAGATGAACCCGCGTATAGGTTAATTCCACCCACCGAGGAGGTTCATGAAAGAATCGTCGTTGTTGTTGCCTCCCGACATTTTTTTTTTTTTTTGCTAATAGAAGTATATGATAGATTATATTGAGTAGTGGAAGTGTGAAAAAATGGTGTGTTAAATGGGTATTTTGTAAGCTGAGTGAGCATCACGATGTAGTTTCTGTTCTTCAGTGAGTGAAGTTTCTGGAAGAGGTCTATCACCAGGAGGACGTGGAGGATCAGCAGTTGGATCACCAGCTTCAAATCGTGTTGGCCACTCAAATGGTCCTTCAAGTGTCACTTGTTTCAAGAATTTCCCATGAGGTTGCTTAAGTTCAAGAAATCTTAGGAATCGACTTGACCATTGAACATAGTTTCCAGGTGTAAGCATTGGAGGTGTTTCAAGTGATCCTGCCTCATGTCGGGATTGTTGAGTTGTAATAACTTCACACATTCTGTCAAACCAGTGAGGTTGTTTGGAGGAAAACTGAGTGTTTTGTTGTGGCACTTGATATGGTTGTTGTTGAGGAATGATCTGATGTTGTTGCATCATTAGGTAATGATGTAGTGGATTGTATGTTTGTCTCTGAGAAGGTTGTTGATTCATAATGTGCGGAAGGTAATGTTGTTGCTGATACAGCTGAGGTTGTTGTTGCTGAGGTGAATGTTGTTGAACATGAGGAAAGTAGTGATTAGGTGGTTGAGACATCTTCGAACACTTGTGTAGAAATGGATCTTGTAGAAAGTGTAGAATTAACCAAGTATCGAGAAACTTAGCACAACTTCAGATTTCGAAATATGTGATTTCGATAATAGGGGTTGCGAAACTTTGTCAGATTTTCGAGAAACAAGATTTCGAAACTTTGCAGGTTATCGAAAAACTAAGATTTCGAAACTTTTCAGGTTATCGAAAAACTAAGATTTCGAAACTTTTCAGGTTATCGAAAAACGAAGATTTCGAGATTTTTCAGGTTTTCGAAAAACGTTTGCGATAATGGCACTAACGTTTGCGATAACGAGAAAAAAGATAATTTTCGAAATTATACAATTTCGAAAACTTTCCAAATGTCGAAGTACTTAACTTTCTTATACAAGAAAGAAAATACCGAGTCCACACAAACGAAGTCGAGGTAGTGCACTTAGAGAAGATCTCGATAACTTGTAAGTTTTTGTTTTTCAAAGAAAGCAATCCTAAAACTCGTTTTTATTTCAAGATACTTGTACTTTTATGTATAAAATGAGTAGATCTTAAAGAAAGTAGAAAACTTTAAGAAATTTTTCAAACTTAATAAGATTTCGATAAAAGTACAAATAAGCAAAAAACGAATAGTTTAGTAAAAAGTTTGGAACTTTTTGGTTTGTTTTGATTTTAAACACAAGTTTGTAAGCAAAGATGTGAGAAAAACCAAGAAACAAACAAAAAAGTTTAAAATTTTCACAAAAAAATTCGATAAAAAACGAATTTTTAAGAAAGAAATCAATGAAAACAATAACTACACCTTCCTCTAGCGAATGATACCACTTGTTAGGTCACCATTTAGTAAACACAAGCACAATAATGATAGAAATGAGATGAGAATGAGAGTGAGATGATTATGAGAAATTTAGAGAATATGAATTGCAAGAGTTTCCTTAATGTTTTCAAATAACCAACCAAATACAAATGAGGCCTAAGACTAGTATTTATAGGAAAGGAGCTAGGGCAACATCCCTACTCCATCCTTACATAGAAACGTGTGGGCTTCAAGCCCATGGGTCATAATACTTAGGCCTAGTAAACATGTTACTTATCCAATATTCTAAGTAATAAATAACTTAAGCAACCTATTATTACAAATGACCGAGACTTGACAAAATAGTAAAAACTTAGGTTCCAACATTTTTTCTATTATTATTTGTTTTTAGGCTAACTATCCGTTACTTAACGTTAAGGGTGTAAGTGTGATTTTTTTTAATTATTTTTAAACCCAACAGCTAGTTTGACTGTTAAGGGGGTGATAGTGTAATTTTTTTTAGCAAACATTGCCTTAATGCAACGTTAAGGGCTTAACGTTGCACGTTAACGTCGGTTTAACGCATGACCTCGGTGTGTTAACTTAGGTCTTAATGCAGGAAAGTGAAGCTTTAATGTGGGATGATGGTCAAGACACCCAATGCTCTTAATGATGAAAAGTAGTGAAAACTAAAATAAATATCACAATTTCATGTACAAGAGATTCGATGAAAATAAAAATGATGAGAAGAAATTATAGCTACTCATTTTAATTGAGGGGGAGAAATGTAATGAAAAATGCAATTTTTGTAGGTACGTCTGAAATGCGTGTTTTTGGTTTCTTTTCATCCTTATCATTTTAATTTTATTTCTTATTTGATATTAACTCGTACATTACATAAGACTCAATGGTATCAGTGAGAAAGGAGAGGTTTTTCGACCCCTTCCCCCTCAATTATCTATGCTACATATAAATTACGTAACACTTTGATTTATAAATTTTAGTAATAAACTTTTATATTGCTATTAAAATAATAGTGGGAATCACTTCATTTTCCCTTATCAGGGTCCAACCAAATGGCAATGTGATATAACAATCAAACATGGGAAAATTTCAAATACCCATATTTTGATGTATATTAAGAGACAAATCCTCACCATCCATCTAATTTGATCTAATTGTAGGGATTAACCTTAGATTAAACCTTAAAAACCTAAATCCATGTTTTTTTTTCCTTTTTCTTTTTGTATTATCTTTCTTTCTTTTTTTTTTTTTTGCCTTTTTTTCACCAATTAACGTTTTTTTTTTCAATTCACGTTTGTTTTTTGTTTTTTTTTGTTTTTTTTTTTGTTTTTTTTTTGTGTTTTTTGCTTTTTCTTTCTTTTTCTTTTTTACAACTCCATTATTTTTTTTCGTTTTTTTTCTAATTCACTTTTTTTTCTAATTCACGTTTTTTTTTCGCTTTCATACATTTTCGTCCATTTTTTACGTTTTCGTATCTTTTCAAATGTTTTCATCTGTTTTTGTCAAATTTTATACGTTTTCAAACATTTTCGTCCGTTTTCATGCGTTTATATACGTTTTCGTCCATTTTTCATACTTTTTCATCCGTTTTTTACGTTTTTGTCCATTTTAAACGTTCTCGTCTGTTTAAAACGTTTTCGTCTGTTTTCATATGTATTCGTCTATTTTCATACGTTTTCGTCAGTTTGCTTACGTTTTCGCCCGTTTACGTCCGTTTTCATACGTTTTCGTATGTTTTCTTACGTTTTAGTTCGTTTTCATACGTTTTCGTCTGTTTCATACATTTTTGTCCGTTTTCATCTTTTTTCTTGCGTTTTCATCTTTTTTTTTTCGTTTTCGTCCATTTTTCATACGTTTTCGTCCATTTTCAGACGTATTTTTACGCTTTCATACGTTTTCGTATGTTTTTCGCCTATTGTCGTCCATTTTCTTCCATTTTCGTTTGTTTTCATACGTTTCCGTCTATTATTAATACATGTTCGTCCGTTTTCAGACGTGTTTTTTACGCTTTCATTTTTTTTTGTCCATTTTCTTATGTTTTGGCAATATCACAAGGGTGTCAGCTTTCATCTATTGGTGGTGATGGAGGAACATGTGATAAGACAGGTGATATCACCGGTGATATGACAAGTGCTATCACAGTTGATATCACATGTGATGTCTCATAGGATATCACCGGTGATATCACAGGTGTTTGAGCTTCTTCAGTTTATTATATGGATATGTTGTTTTTCTTCAACCATAATTGCAATTTTTGAGTGGGCCGTTTTCTGCAACCGAACATCCGAACGAGGAAGAGATGAAGCATTTTGTGAAAGAACGAATAAATACAAGGATTATGGACGTAACTACAAAAGTGCATGTCATATAATATAGTTTAACTAAGAAGCATTTTAAATTATCGTCAACTTAAAAAATTACAACTAATACAACTTTAATATGAAGCAATCAGATAAATAAAACACATCAAATGAGTTTTGAATATCATTTTTTTTTGCTATTTTCAACAACTTATAACCTACCACATGAAAATAAAAAGATATCTCTGTTGATATTCATTTTGATAAATTGCAAGTTCGTACTACTTTACATTTTGTAATATTACATGTGTGTCGGCTTCCTTCTATTTGTTGAATCAGTGTTGGTGATGGAGGAACC
The DNA here is from genome assembly GCA_030686995.1 of Artemisia argyi. Lineage (NCBI taxonomy): Eukaryota > Viridiplantae > Streptophyta > Magnoliopsida > Asterales > Asteraceae > Artemisia > Artemisia argyi. Next base: position 170,689,021 of record CM060703.1, read on the forward strand.
TGTGATATGACATGTGCTATCACCGGTGATATCACAGTTGATATCACATGTGATATCACAATGGATATCACCGGCGATATCAATGTAATATCAAATGTGATATCACAAGTGTTTGAGCTTCTTCAGTTTATTTTATAGATATTGTGGAAAACTAGAAGGGGGTTGAATAGTTTATCGCTTTTTATTGTTAATTATCTATTAAAACTTTATGTTTGTTTAACGATATAGACTTAAATTACTTGTTTTAATCTTTGAAAAGCTTTACGTTTGATCAAAGATATAAACTCAAAATACTTGTTAATCTTTGAAAAGCTTTACGTGTAATTAACGATTCTAAATAAAGACAATTTGAAATATGCAAAGATAAAGAAAGAAACGATCAAACCACAACACGATTGTTTATCGTGGTGCGGCTACAAGGACTCTTTTTCCTTGCCCTACATCCACGCCCCGAGTTTCCAACTCGAGAGTTTCAAGCACTAGTCAACAAACTCCTTTCACGGGTGGAGAAACCTTTATAATCGTCGCTTACACTTTATCCGGTACAAAGCTAGATACCGGGTCCTAGTTCAAGGTAGAACCAACCTAACGTCGCCTATCTACTATTTCCGACACTAAGCTAGATATCGAGTTCTTTTACAAGGGTACAACCATTCCCGATAGTTCTTTTACAAGGGTACAACAACTCCCGACACACTATGTATTTTGAGGCCTAAAATACTAACTGATCACTTCTACACAAGATACAAATGAAGTATAAACTATCAAAGTTCATACATAACAAAGCTAACAAGTCTTGCAACTTTTGAGTTGAAACTTGTAACTTCTAAGAACTTGTGAACTCCTTTGCTACATAAGAGAATCACACAAGTCAAATGTTACTAAGTTAGATGAGAGAATATGTGAAATATATGTCCTAAAATGATGGGTGAATTCTTGCAAGTGGCTTGGTATTTATAGCCAAACCAACTAGCAGTCTGGCGGATCCGGCGGATCCTTAGAATGGGTTCCGCCAATGTACCCTGAGGGTTCCGCCAGGACTGACAGGAAAACATGCAAGAACTCTTTCCATAACAAGCAATGTCACATCAAGTTAGTCAAATACACAATTGTGTAAGAAGTCTTATGGAGAGTCAAACACATAAGCTTTCCATAAATGCATGATGTGATGTAACATATACTATATTAAGAAATAAAAACAATGTTATGTTAAAAGAGAAATGTAAAATCTAGTTATACAAGACTTAAAACTAAAGTGATGTTTTTACTATAAACAAAAGTTCATACTTTGTTATTAACAAAACTTAGCAAAGATCGTAAAATATGAATAACGTTTTTAGGCGATATTTGTATTAACAATCTCCCCCTTTTTGTTGATGACAAAACATAAACTTTATTTATAAGTAAGCCACAAGTTTTAGTGTTGAGTCCTATAAAGTTTGTATTAAAACTTGTTTTTGCTAAGATGATGTGATATGCAAGAGAAAAGATGAGAACAAGTTTAATATAAATTCTTCCCCTTTTTGTCGAAACAAAAAGAAGAATAGCGAAGCGGAACTATGCACGTGCTCCCCCTTGGTTGATACTCCCCCTAAAAGGAGTTCCAAGAAAGGAGACATGGATTTTGAACCTACAAAATAAATGTTAGTTGTCGCAATAGACGAGCATAAAGCAAGTCATGAAGTAAAGAGTTGCGAAGCGAAATAATGCAATTCTCATGCTCCCCCTTGAATATTACTCCCCTAAATGAAGTATCAAGGAAGAGAAACATGGATAATGATCTTACAAAAAGGAAGGTTAGTTTCTAAAACAAAAGATATATGTATGCTACCATAGCAAGGCATAGTTTACTCACAATACCTAAATGGTCAACAAACAATGCATACCTTATAGTAGAATGAAATTTATTTCATATAAAATTTGACTTTTAGAAAGTCAAAGACAAGAAATTAGGAAGATTACATCCTACTTCTAAAAGTAAAAAGAAAAATAAAAAGAAACTAAGAACATAAAATCTTACATCTATAAAAGGAAACCATCATTTTCCTTAATGAGAAACATTTCCCAAAAACAAGGCTAAGGTTGTTTAGGGATGAAAATGGGTGTTGAAGGGTGTAGAGGATTTCATTTTGAATGTTGTGGAGGTGAGACATTTTTAGTTTGTTGGTTTGTGTTTTTGGTGCTATTATGGATGGGTCCCTATTGTTGTTGGAGACTCTAAACTTGAGGTGGGTGAGACAAGGATTTTGGGCGGTCCAAAATGTGGTTTAGGATAAACCTCATTTCTTCGGTTAGCTCGCGAATTTCAGTTTGACACCTTTCACTAATGTGAGCGGTTCTTTCGCAATGTCCACAATCATGGAGGGGAAAGTTTGGTGGAAGAGAGGTTTGATTTGTTGGTGGTGGATGGTTTGAACTTGAAGGAGCAAATGTGGATGGTTGAGAGGTGTTTTTGGTTCCTTCACTAGATGAGTGTAACGTTGTTTGTAAAACCATAATATGGTTGATTTAAGAGTCAACCATACGCTTGAAGGCATGAAGATGGTTTAAATAAGTGTCAATCTCATCATTTAGGTTTGGAGATTTTTCCCATATGGATGCGTCTATTTTCTTATAAGAAGGAAATAGAGATTCAAAGTGTTGGGAAAGCTCTTGTGGTGGTTGTTGTTGTGGTTGTTGGTTTTGAACAAAATGACGGAAGCTTGGTTCTCCGGAAGGATTACCATGAAGGTCTTTGTAAATGGGGTGAAACACAAATGATTGTAGGTGTGTGTGACCTTGATCCTGTGGAAAATAGAGGGACTAGCATAACGATAAGCAAAACGCTCTATTAATGACGGTTGATGAGGTGCATCATCTAATGACTCATTTGGTTGAAAACTTGGTTGTTGTTGGGTTTCCATTTTGGCAACGGTGTCAAAGAGTGACAATGATGGAGGACTTGATGATTTTAGTGATAGGTCTTCAAAAGTTTCCAAATAGGGTAGTGGTGATGTTGGTGGTGTATGGAAAAGTTCCATTGGTGTAAGTGTTGGTGATTGAGGTGATGGAGTTTTTGATGGTTGAGTTTGTTTAGAAGGTGATGTTGAATTACTTGAAGGTCTAGTTGGTGGCGGAATAGTGGCTATGTTGGTGTTGTAATGTGTTGGAGAGGGTGTTGGAGTAGCAAGATTAAGTAAATCTTGAATAGTGATCACATTGGTATTGCAAAGTGTTGAGGATGGTGTTGAGGTAGTAAGGTTAAGGAAATCTTGGATGGGTGAAGAGATGTCAAGTGATGCATCACTTGATGATGATGAGCTTGATTTAATGGTTTTGTTGAAGCAACAAGGTTTTACACTAATCCTAGGGGTTTTTGTAAGGGATTTTGATGATTCGGATGAGGTGTTGGATTTAGTCATTTCAAAGGTGTGGTTTTGAAGCTTTAAGAGAAGGGATTTTAATGGTGATGCTGTGATTTGAAGTGTTGCAAAATTGTCAAATTTATAGAGTGGAAGAGATGTTGGAAGGAGTGTTTGGATTTGATGTTGTACCATACAAATGTTGAGGTTTCTAATGATTTAGAAAATTTCCAAGAACATGTCAAATCATTGGATGTCAATCCAATGGAATTGTGTAGAGTGAAAGACTAACTTATGCACTCAATGCTAAGTGATCATGGGAAGTGATTTGGTTGAAAATGTTCTAAAGGTTTTGAAGGATCCTTTGCAAGGGTTCCTTGGGTTAGTTATGTTTGAATTTGAGTTTTTGGCGGGAAATGACTTCCTAATAGTTCTAGTGAGTGAGAGTGATCCTAATATGTTTATTGGAAGTAAGGGAATATGTTTCTTACTAAAGATAATGATTTGACATTTTAAAAATTTTGAAATTTAGAAAAATGACAAAAATTTTCTGCAGGTGACTGGTGAAACCCTCGCGAAACACAGGCGGAACCCTGTTTTGGGTTCCGTCTGGTCCGTTGAGCCAAAACTGGGTTGCCCAGAATTTATACTGGCGGAACCCATTTGAGGGTGCCGCCAGATCCGCCAGGCCTGAAAAACAAGGCAGTCCACTCTTTTGACCCGCGAGACGATTTTCAAATTTTTCGAAAACTCTTAAAAATGAAAATTTATTATATGTCTGATTAGGAAATGCAAAAATTGGACATGTAGATATTCATATCCTAGGACTTTGACCGGGGGCTAGCGAATTTCACTATACTTATTGAAATTTTCCATAAGCATAAAAAAATTGGCAAACACCACAAATATTGTCAATATGCATAAAGGCTCATACAAAACATAATCCGACGAAAGTAATAAAGCATGGAAGTAAAAAACAATACAAATGTCATAGTTTAACACATACAAAGTTCTAAAATCTTCATAAACCAAACACTCCTTAATCACACATCTCACAACCGGTCTATCTTCTTATTGAGCTTTCTTAGGTACCTTCCAAAGCACTTGAAAATTCCTTTGGTTTGCTTGAACTCTTCGGATGCATTGCTAATGACGGGAAGTTCTTGAAGGTAGTCTAAAGGGGGTAGCTTAGAGTTAGGAAGTTTATCATCAGCGCTCATATCGGATGATGATGATGGTGGTGAAGGAGAGCGAGTACGCTTGCCCTTAGCTTTGAAGACTCTTTTATCACTTAGAGGGACGAAAATGTGAGGAACGAGAGAATAGTCAAGGCACATTCCCTTATCATTAGGAGGAATGGGCGAGATGGTTCTAAAGAGGCGGGTGAGAAGCATTCCATAAGGAAGAGTGGTTGTTCCTACCAAGGGTATATCGGCCATTCTTTTGGCTAGGTAATAGGCTAAGTTAAAAGGTTGACCTCTATAGCATTTCCACCGGTCAACCTTTATGCATATTGACAATATTTGTGGTGTTTGCCAATTTTTTTTATGCTTATGGAAAATTTCACTATGTATAGTGAAAATCGCTAGCCCTCGGTCAAAGTCCTAGGATATGAATGTCTACATGTCCAATTTTTGCATTTCCTAATCAGACATATAATAAATTTTCATTTTTAAGAGTTTTCGAAAAATTTGAAAATCGTCTCGCGGGTCAAAAGAGTGGACTGCCTTGTTTTTCAGGCCTGGCGGATCTGGCGGCACCCTCAAATGGGTTCCGCTAGTGTAAATTCTGGGCAACCCAGTTTTGGCCCAACGGACCAGACGGTACCCAAAACAGGGTTCCGCCTGTGTTTTGCGAGGGTTTCTCCAGTCACCTGCAGAAAATTTTTGTCATTTTTCTAAATTTCAAAATTTTTAAAATGTCAAATCATTATCTTTAATGAGAAACATCTTCCCTTACTTCCAATAAACATATTAGGATCACTCTCACTCACTAGAACTATTAGGAAGTCATTTCCCGCCAAAAACTCAAATTCAAATATAACTAACCCAAGGAACCCTTGCAAAGGATCCTTCAAAACCTTTAGAACATTTTCAACCAAATCACTTCCTATGATCACTTAACATTGAGTGCATAAGTTAGTTTTTCACTCCACACAATTCCATTGGATTGACATCCAATGATTTGACATGTTCTTGGAAATTTTCTAAATCATTAGAAACCTCAACATTTGTATGGTAAAACATCAAATCCAAACACTCCTTCCAACATCTCTTCCACTCTATAAATTTGACAATTTTGCAACACTTCAAATTACACCATCACCATCAAAATCCCTTCTCTTAAAGCTTCAAAACCACACCTTTGAAATGACTAAATCCAACACCTCATCCGAATCATCAAAATCCCTTGCAAAAACCGCTAGGATTAGTGTAAAACCTTGTTGCTTCAACAAAACCATCAAATCAAGCTCATCATCATCAAGTGATGCATCACTTGACATCTCTTCACCTATCCAAGATTTCCTTAACCTTACTACCTCAACACCATCCTTAACACCTTGCAATACCAATGTGATCACTATTCAAGATTTACTTAATCTTGCTACTCCAACACCCTCTCCAACACATTGCAACACCAACATAGCCACTATTCCGCCACCAACTAGACCTTCAAGTGATTCCACATCACCTTCTCGACAAACTCAACCATCAAAAACTCCATCACCTCAATCACCAACACTTACACCAATGGAACTTTTCCATACACCACCAACATCACCACTACCCTATTTGGAAACTTTAGCAGACCTATCACCAAAATCATCAAGTCCTCCATCATTGTCACTCTTTGACACCGTTGCCAAAATGGAAACCCAACAACAACCAAGTTTTCAACCAAATGAGTCATTAGATGATGCACCTCATCAACCATCATTAATAGAGCGTTTGGCTTATCGTTATACTAGACCCTCTATTTTTCCACAGGATCAAGGTCATACACACCTACAATCATTTGTGTTTCACCCCATTTACAAAGACCTTCACGGTAATCCTTCCGGAGAACCAAGCTTCCATCATTTTGTTCAAAACCAACAACCACAACAACAACAACCACCACAAGAGCTTTCCCAACACTTTGAATCTCTATTTCCTTCTTATAAGAAAATAGAAGCATCCATATGGGAAAAATCTCCAAACCTAAATGATGAGATTGACACTCATTTAAACCATCTTCATGCCTTCAAATGTATGGTTGACTCTCAAATCAACCATATTATGGTTTTACAAACAACGTTACACTCAAATAGTGAAGGAACTAAAAACACCTCTCAACCATCCACATTTGCTCCTTCAAGTTCAAACCATCCACCACCAACAAATCAAACCTCTCTTCCACCAAACTTTCCCCGCCATGATTGTAGACATTGCGAAAGAACCGCTCACATTAGTGAAAGGTGTCGAACGGAAATTCGTGAGCTAACCGAAGAAATGAGGTTTATCCTAAACCACATTTTGGACCGCCCAAAATCCTTGTCTCACCCACCTCAAGTTTAGAGTCTCCAACAAAAATAGGGACCCATCCATAATAGCACCAAAAACACAAACCAACAAACCAAAAACGTCTCACCTCCACAACATTTAAAATGAAATCCTCTACACCCTCCAACACCCATTTTCATCCCTAAACAACCTAAGCCTTGTTTTTGGGAAATGTTTCTCATTAAGGAAAATGATGGTTTCCTTTTATAGATGTAGGATTTTATGTTCTTAGTTTCTTTTTATTTTTCTTTTTACTTTTAGAAGTATGATGTAATCTTCCTAATTTCTTGTCTTTGACTTTCTAAAAGTCAAATTTTACATGAAATGAATTTCATTCTACTATAAGGTATGCATTGTTTGTTGACCATTTAGGTATTGTGAGTAAACTATGCCTTGCTATGGTAGCATACATATATCTTGTGTTTTAGAAACTAACCTTCCTTTTTGTAGGATCATTATCCATGTTTCCCTTCCTTGATACTTCATTTAGGGGAGTAATATTCAAGGGGGAGTATGAGAATTGCATTATTCCGCTTCGCAACTCTTTACTTCATGACTTGCTTTATGCTCGTCTATTGCGACAACTAACATTTATTTTGTAGGTTCAAAATCCATGTCTCCTTTCTTGGCACTCCTTTTAGGGGGAGTATCAACCAAGGGGGAGCACGTGCATAGTTTCGCTTCGCTATTCTTCTTTTTGTTTCGACAAAAAGGGGGAGAATTTATATTAAACTTGTTCTCATCTTTTCTCTTGCATATCACATCATCTTAGCAAAAACAAGTTTTAATACAAACTTTATAAGACTCAACACTAAAACTAGTGGCTTACTTATAAATAAAGTTTATGTTTTGTCATCAACAAAAAAAGGGAGATTGTTAATACAAATATCGCCTAAAAACGTTACTTATATTTTACGATCTTTGCTAAGTTTTATTAATGACAAAGTATGAACTTTTGTTTATAGTAAAAACATCACTTTAGTTTTAAGTCTTGTATAACTAGACTTTACATTTCTCTTTTAACATAACATTGTTTTTATTTCTTAATATAGTATATGTTACATCACATCATACATTTATGGAAAGCTTATGTGTTTGACTCTCCGTAAGACTTGCATCACATCATGCATTTATGGAAACCTTATGTGTTTGACTCTCCAAAAGACTTCTTACACAATTGTGTGTTTGACTAACTTGATGTGACATTGCTTGTTATGAAAAGAGTTCTTGCATGTTTTCCTGTCAGTCCTGGCGGAACCCTCAGGGTACATGGGCGGAACCCATTCTAAGGTTCCGCCGGATCCGCCAGACTGCTGGTTGGTTTGGCTATAAATACCAAGCCACTTGCAAGAATACACCCATCACTTTAGGACATATATTTCACATATTCTCTCATCTAATTTAGTAACATTTGACTTGTGTGTGTGATTCTATTATGTAGCAAAGGAGTTCACAAGTTCTTCCAAGAAGTTACAAGTTTCAACTCAAAAGTTGCAAGACTTTTTAGCTTTTTTATGTATGAACTTTGATAGTTTATACTTCATTTGTATCTTGTGTAGAAGTGACCGGTTAGTATTTTAGGCCTCAAAATACATAGTGTGTCGGGAGTTGTTGTACCCTTGTAAAAGAACTATCGGGAATGGTTGTACCCTTGTAAAAGAACTCGATATCTAGCTTAGTGTCGGAAATAGTGGATAGGCGACGTTAGGTTGGTTCTACCTTGAACTAGGACCCGGTATCTAGCTTTGTACCGGATAAAGTGTAAGCAACGATTGTAAAGGTTTCTCCACCCGTGAAAGGAGCTTGTTGACTAGTGCTTGAAACTCTCAAGTTGGAAACTCGGGGCATGGATGTAGGGCAAGGAAAAAGAGTCCTTGTAGCCGAACCACGATAAACAATCGTGTTGTGGTTTGATCGTTTCTTTTCTTTATCTTTGCATATTACATATTGTCTTTATTTAGAATCGTTAATTACACGTAAAGCTTTTCAAAGATTAACAAGTATTTTGAGTTTATATCTTTGATCAAACGTAAAGCTTTTCAAAGATTAAAACAAGTAATTTGAGTCTATATCGTTAAACAAACATAAAGTTTTAATAGATAATTAACAATAAAAAGCGGTAAACTATTCAACCCCCCTTCTTGTTTTCCACAGACACAATAAGACAGCCTATGAGATATTCAAATGGAGGATCCCAGACATCAGCTACTTTCATGTATTTGGGTGTCCTTTGCTTATTCATAATCACAAGGATCACTTGGGTAAATTTGATGCCAAAGCTGATGATGGATACTTCTTGGGATATTCTCTGGTTTCCAAAGCCTACAGGGTGTTTAACACAAAGAGACAACAAACCGAGGAAACGTATCATATAACAGTTGATGAGAGCACTGAATCCATCAGGTTCTCCAGTTCCTCAGTTGAAGAGATTGGTATTGATGATTCATCAAGGTATCCCCCTGATGAGTATCTCCCTGAGAATCATACTTAAGCTCAATACCAAGCTGATGCTGATGTCTCTTACTACATCATCCCTTACAATCTACCCCAACCAACCATCAGTGAAGTCATTGAAACATAACAAGTCTCCAATGAGACCACTACCACTGAACCAATTGTTCAGGAACCCTCAAACCAAGCCATTCACACTGAGGTCACTGAAGAATAAAATCTTGAGTTACCTCAGGTTCCTGTGACTAAACCCACTCCAACAATTCAGGCTTCCACAAGCTCTAATTCCTATCCTAGACCTCAGGATAGCTGGACAAAATCCAAAACGATTGAGCTTGTCAACATCATTGGTGAGCCCACTGAAGGCATGCTTACAAGAAGCATGGCTGCCAAACTCAAGGCAGCCTCAGCCAATGTTTGTCTCTATGTGGATTTTCTCTCTGACATAGAGCCCAAAAATGTTAAAGAAGCCTTAACCTATGAGAGCTGGGTTCAGGCCATGAGAGAAGAATTGGAACAATTTGATAGGAATGATGTCATGACCCTTGTTGAATGCCCCAATGGTGTTCTAGTCATTGGAATGAAGTGGGTCTACAAGAACAAGACTGATGAAAATGGAACAGTCATAAAAAACAAGGCTAGACTAGTTGCAAAAGGATATGACCAACAGGTTGGTATTGATTATGATGAAACCTTTGCACCTGTTGCTAGAATGGAAGCCATCAGGATCTTCCTAGCCTATGCAACATACATAAACTTTAAAGTTTACCGAATAGATGTAAAAAGTGCATTCCTGAATGGTAAAATTAAAGAAGATGTCTATGTGCAACAACCTCCTGGCTTTAAAAGCAGTGAATTTCCTAACTATGTCTACAAGCTTAACAAAGCCCGTTATAGACTAAAGCAAGCACCCAGGGCATGGTATGAAACACTTTCAGCCTTCCTGATCCAAAACAAGTTTGTCAGAGGAAAGATGTTCATCTATAGAACAAAAAGTGATGTCATCCTTGTCCAAGTGTATGTTGATGACATCATCTTTGGCTCAATAAGTTACAAACTTTGCAAACAGTTTGAAAAACTGATGACCACAAAGTTTGAAATGAGCATGATGGGTGAACTCACTTACTTTCTTGGACTTCAAATTAAACAGACTGACAAAGGCATATCTATTTATCAAGAAAAATACATTAGGAACCTACTAAAGAAGTATGAGCTTTTTGATTTCTCTTCAGTGAAAACCCCTATGGTTCCTCCAAACAACCTTGGTCCTGACCTCACTGGTAAATCAGTGAATCAAACCCTTTCTAGAGGAATGATAGGGTCACTGATGTACTTACTTGCCTCAAGGCCTGACATCCAATTCTAAGTATGCCTTTGTGCTAGATATCAGTCTGAACCAAAAGAGTCTCATCTTACTGCTGTAAAGAGAATCATCAGATACCTGAAGGGTACACCTAACCTTGGTTTGTATTACCCCAAATGTTCAGGGTTTGATCTCAAGGGATACACTGATTCAGACTATGCATGCTGTAATATGGATAGAAAAAGTACTTCAGGATCCTGCCAATTCCTTAGTGGCAAACTTGTGTGTTGGAGTACAAAGAAACAACAGTCAGTGGCCATGTCCTCAGTTGAAGCTGAATATGTGGCTGCTGCAGGGTGTTGTGCAAATGTACTTTGGATGAAGAGCCAACTGAGTGACTATGGCATTCAGTACAAGATGGTACCCATCTTTTGTGAACACAACACCAGTGCCATAGCCATCTCCAATAACCCAATACTTCATCAAAGAACCAAACACATTGACATAAGGTACCATTTCATCAGGGACCACATCATGAATGGAGAAATTGAATTACATTTCATCCCCACTGAGTATTAGCTAGCTGATATCTTTACCAAACCCCTGGATGAACACACTTTCACCAGACTGAAAGCTGAGTTGGGCATGTTGGACATTGAACCAGGCAACTAATTAAATTTACTCCAACCTGATGTAAATTCTCTTAGGTAGGTAACTGATTCCTTTTTAATATAGGAATATATGTTGTTTACACAACTGGCATCCACATCATGGGCCCCCACACCTATCTCACCAATACCACTGAGCATTAAATGCTCTCTCTCACACAAATACTTGTGTGATGAAATCACTCTGCAAAATCGTCTTTTGCAGAGCCACACAACTGTTCCTCTAATCATGTTGCAAAAAAAATGGGGTAATGGGAATCGTGCTAATTAATGTGGATATCAAACACGCTTTATAACACCATTTTGAATTAATAACAAAAACGTTTGATATCCGCAACAGCATAACCCTAATTCATTCCCTATAAATACCCCCACAAAGAAAAACACACACACGCTTTCAAAACTTAACAAAACTCTTGCAAAATTTATTCAAGAACAAATCTGTTTTTCAAACTGTGTGTGTCCCATATTTGATCAAATTTTTTTTCAAAACCAGACCATTTCTCTCACAATGGCTTCTTCTAAAGTCATCAAATACGCTCCCAATGTGGATTTCCAAGTGGAAAGCGTAGACCTGACCAAGAATAATGTGGTGGGAAACTTCGCCTACCCTGAAGGGTTCCCTGAATACATGGATGTGGTGAAGTTTCTTCAAAACTATTTCCTTACCACCACATTCACAAAACCCCCTCTGTCATCTATCATGACTATTTGAGGGAATTCTGGTGCACAGCGGTGGTTGAAAACCCTGATGTACCAAAGGATGCCACCATAAGGTTCTCAGTAAAGAATGGGACTAAGTTCCTAACTCTTAACTATAAGACCTTTATCAAAGCCACTGGCCTTGATTATGCTGAGACCTTTGCTGCCCAACCCACTGAAGAGGATGTGAAGGCAATTTTGCTGGAACTAGGGCCATATGATAAACATCACCCTGAGGTAACTAGAGGGGCCCTCTTATCCAAAGCCCCAATCATCAAAACCTGGTTCCCTGCCCCCTGGAGGATTCTGATGACCTTTATCATTCAGGTCTTTGGGGGAAACAAATCCTCCACTGAGCAACTAAACACTACTTAAGCAATGATAATGTATTATCTCATAGAGGGTACAAAAATTGACCTTGGAGAAATTATCTTCAGGGACCTCATTGCAAAGTTGGGTGGGAAGTCTAGGCAAAAACTTATGTCATACCCTAGATTCATTTCCTGCGCCCTGCAAGACTTGCTGGGGTCTGAGTATGTTAAGCCTGATGCCGTAGGCTTTGAGCCTGATGTCCTACATAAGGCAAATTACTCTCGTGACCCTGCTGAGGTTACACCTGCCGCCCTGACCACATATATGCTTACTGCTATCCAGGGTGACAACAAGATCTCACCAGTTCCCTCTCCCACCAAGAAGGTGAAGAGGAAGAAGGGACAAAGGTCCAGGAAGGTGGCTCAACCCAAGTCACTCGCCACTGAGACCTCTATCCCCAAGCCTGACAAAAGGGAGCAACAACAACAGACCCTAACTGCTGACACCCTCAGGATCATAACCGAATCATTGACCCCAAAACAAAGGCCAACGGAGGGCACTGAGACATCACACTCAGTGTCATCGGGCAAACCTATTCCCAAAGGCTCTGCTGACATAAACAAGTCAGTGGAGTTGGAATCAACCCAACCTCCACATCCTGTCAAAGGCTCTGGCAACTCACAACCAGGGTCTCAGGGAGCTAGGGGTCCTAAATCCTCGGTGGGGCAACACTGCTTCACTGAGAAGGGGACCCACACCATTTCACATCCTGCTAAAGGCTTGGGTAAATCACAACCCAAGCATCAGGGAGTTAACGCCCCTAAATCTTCGACAGGCCAGCGCAAGCCTGTTGGAAAGGGGGGCAAACCCACTCAGGTGCCTGATAAGGACATTCGCAAATCAAAGCTTTTGTCTGAGGGCACAAAAACTCTTCCCAAAGACTCAGAGGGACTCATACAACCCGCTGATAGGGGCACAACAATCACGATTCCTAAGGATGACATTGGGAAACACCCATCAGTGTTTGAAGGGATCACGAGGGACAAAGACTCATAGGGAAAAAGACCACCCACTGATATGAAACCCAAACCCACTAATGGAGGTGCCCACAACTTGGGAATTGGCTATAAGGACCAAACAGATAAAACCCATTCTGCTGGATTAGAGGGGTCAGGACCTGGCCACAACGAAGGCAAGTCTTCTTATGAAGAGGAGTCGGATAACCTTATTTTGTAGATTCAGTCAATGGTTGATGTTCAGGCAGCCTTGTTCTCAGATGATGACTTCCATAGTGATGAGGAGGTTTTTGAAGCCGGAGATGACATGGTGGTTGAGGAGACAGTCCCTGAATAAATCTCTCAGTCTCATCAATCCTCTGACCATGTAGCTGTTGAATCCCACTCTGAATCAGAATCCTCAGGAGATGATCAAGCTCCTTTCACTAGGAAGTTTTTTATGAAGTTCATCAAACGGGCCACCAATGCCTTATTCAGGGGAGTCACTGATCAAGTTTTTGACATGCACACTGAACAAGTTGTTCATTACTTCAACCTCAAAGATGCTGTTGAAAAGCTCATTTTGGTCAAGAATTGACTTTGGTGAAAAAGGTGGTGGTTGTGAAGGTCTTGGTGGGAGATCATTTAGATCTTGGACAAAAGGGTGTGGTGATGTGGGAGGAGACCCAAATAACTCCATAGGTTCCATTTTGGGTAATGGTGATGGTTATGAAGTTTTGGATGGTTGGGTTGGAGCACTTAGTGGACTTGGGTCAATGGGTGATTTAGTAGGTGGTGGAGTGAACTCATTGGGTTCATTTGGTGATGGTGATGGAGATGCAAGGTTCAAAAAGTGTTCATTTTTTATAGGTGATGTGAATTCATCCGAAGATGAGGAGCTTAGGTTGATGGGTTGATTAGACCATAGTGGTTTAACACTTATCCGGGCGGTTTTCCGGATGGGTCTTGATGGTTGAGAGGTGATTGTTGACTTAGTCATGGTGAAAAATGGTTTAGAAGTTTCAGAAATTGTGGTGAAGAAGGTGTGATTTGATAGTGTTTAGGATGGCTTAATTTATAGTGTTGAAGGATTATGGAAAGGAGTGTTTGGATTTGATGTTAGTCCATACAAAAATGGAGGTTTCTAATGATTTGGAAAACTAATTGTGGGTTGTCAAATCATGGAAGTCAATCCAATGAAAATGGTGAAGTGAGAAGACAAGTTTTGCATTAAATGCTTAGTGGTTTTGGTGGATTTGTGGTAGTATAAATCTCAGGGATTTCAAGGATCCCTTAAAAGGGTTCCTTCCTTTATGTGTGAGGGGTCCTTGAGGTTGTTATGGCAAATTTTGAATTTTGGCGGGAAATGGTTTTGGTAAGTGTATGGAAGAAGGAGTACCCTATTATGCTAAACACATTGCAAGAAATGGGTTTCTACCTAAAAGGATTGGATTTTGGTGTTTTGATGTTGAATTGGGGAAAATAGAAACAAAAATTCTGTAGGCTGTTGGCGGCACCCTCAGAATACACAGGCGGAACCCATTTGAGGGTGCCGCCTGGTCCGTTGGGCCATTTCTGGAATTCCCAGAAATTGCACTGGCGGAAACCAATTTTGGGTACCGCCAGATCCGCCAGAGCTTCAGAAATGGGCAGTCCGCGTTTTTGACCAGCGAGACGATTTTCAAAATTTTCGAAAACTCCTAAAATTAAAAATATAATGCATATCTGGTTAGGAAATGCAAAAAATGAACATGTAAACACTCATATCATATGACTTTGACCGGGGGCTAGCGATATTCACTAAACTTAGTGAAAATGTTATAAGTTTGAAAATTTGACAACTTGCTAAAAGTTGTCTTCCTGCATCAAAGTTAGATGAAACATATTCCAAATAGTATCAAACATTGTACCAACCTACAAATACATCATAAGCATTGTTTAGACAACCAAATTTGTTCAAGTATCACCTAGTGCCAAACACTCCTACACACCCGCACTCATTGACGGTCAATCTTGTTCTTGAGCTTTCCAAGGAATCTTCCAAGATTCTTGAACATCCCCTTTGTTTGCTTGAACTCCGCCGACTCATTTGGAATATCCGGAAGTTGGGATAGGTATTCAAGAGGTATGAGCCTAGAGTTTGGCAAATTGTCATCTTCACTCATTGAGGAAGATGATGATGAGGTAGGAGGATGAGGATGTTTTCCTTGGGCTTTGTACACTCTCTTATCACTAAGTGGGACAAAGGTGTGTGGAATGAGAGTGTAGTCAAGATGAAGACCATTTGGAGTTGGTGGAATGGGTGAGATGAACCTAAAGAGATGGGTCAACAGCATTCCATACGGCATAGCCGTTGTGCCATGCACGGGAATGTCGGCCATTCTCTTGGCCATATAGTAGGCAAGGTTGAAGGGTTGCCTAACGGACAAGGAGTAGAGCATGTAGCAAAGACAAAGGTTGATATGATCTCGGTTTCCTATTGTGCTAATGACATTGGCTCTAAGGACTTCCTCCCATTTCTTGAATTGGGGCTTAAGTTCATTCATTTCCATTCCATATGGGTCCTTTTCGACCTCATTTCCCGAACGGGTTCTCCTAGTGTTGGTGGTCCTAACAAATAGGTGGTCACGAAGTACATCTTTTGAGACAAGGGGTGTGTCATAAGGATGGATACGGTCTTGGAGGTTGTCAAGAGTTGAGAGGGAGTGCAAGTCGGAATAGAGGCAAGTATCACGGTTTGGGACACCTAGGATTTGAGCAAACTCCTCAAGAGTGAAGGAGTATTGATGACCACTAACTCTAAAGTTGATGGACATTTGACCATAGTCATCCGTGGAGAGGACGGCGGATGCATAGAACTCTAGAATGAATCTAGGATAAATAGGCTCGTCGATATTCAAAAGACACTCAAAGTTGATTGTGGCAAATTCGGCGTAAAGGTTTGTGCCTTCTAGGAAAGACAGGTCAATGGTTCTACCCTCATGGACATAGTGTTTTTCTAAGGCTTTGAAAACGTTGACTTGGTTTGGGGTAAGGCCTTTGGTTTTGTGGTGTTTTGGTAGGTACTTAATGGTGTCCTTGTGGTCGTAGTGGGTTAGAGGAGGCATGATGATTCCTAGAATAACAAAATTTCACATTTTAGTTTAAGTAAACCACTATTATAATGTGGATATTCTAGTGTATGTGCCTATATGAAAACTATGTGGAGGTGCGGTTATCTTGACTCATTTTGATGCTTCAAAAATCGTTTTATGCAAGTTTTGTTATAAAACAAAAGATAACCCAAAACACTCCTAGTTCAATGTAGCTTCGTTTGAATGTACCTAAAAATACATATTGGTTATGTATTCCCTTTAGCATTCAAGAGACATTATGCAAGTGATGTTTTAAACATAACGTTTTGATTTTGTATTCTCAATGTGAGACGAAAAAATATTTGTCCTACTTGTGAGAATTTTTTGGAAGGATTTGACATGGGGTGTTTTAGCAAACATGTTTATACTAATTAAGGATGCAATTCCTAACTATGAGAAACATGATTAGTTTTATTAAACACCTAATCTTATGCATGTGTTTTTCAAGTTAATGCATAACCCCAAGTTTTTGTTTTTGTGCAAGAAATAGAATTCCTAGACTGAGATCAGGATTGTAATCATAATTAGAATACTTACAATGATGATTGATTTGTAATGTGAATGAATGGAGGACCAAGGATTCGTAGGTATGGATGGATGGTAAAGTGAATAGTAGCAGTTTGGAAGTGGTGGTATGAGATAATGGGTGTTTGGTTTAATATAAACAAAGATTTTGGTTCTGCAGGTCGGCGGATACGGCGGACCCCTGGAATGGGTTCCGTCCGTTATGTCTGAGGGTTTCGCCAACCCTGCTGAGAAAAATAGTTATGAATTTGTTTTGATTTTTGTGATTTTTGTCTAATGTCCAGAACTATAATGTAGGTTCCATGAGTCCTAAGCCTAATCTAAGAAGGTTAAAAGGTTCACATTTAAGGGGTTTTGTGAGAATGTCGGCTATGTTGTCTTCGGAAGAAACTTTCTCAATTGAGATATTTCCTTTTTGAACGTTGTCACGAAGGAAATGATGACGGGTTTCAATATGTTTGGTACGAGCGTGTTGAACCGGGTTTTTGCTAAGATCAATGGCACCTTTGTTATCACAAAGAATTGATGTCGTTGAGTTGAATTCCGTAGTCGACAAGAGCTTGCTTCATCCAAAGAGCTTGTTGACATGCCTTTCCGGCCGAAACGTACTCGGCTTCCGTTGTTGAGATAGCAAGAGCCGTTTGCTTCTTAGAGAACCATAAGGTGACACAATGTCCAACAAAAGTACAAATACCAATTGTACTTTTTCTATCGACATAGTCACCGGCATGATCCGAGTCGGCATACACTATGGTGTCTATTCCCGTTCCTTTGGGATACCATAAACCTAAATATGTAGTGCCCTTAATATACCTAAAAATCCTTTTAACGGTTTCGAGATGGGTAGTTTTAGGATCTTCTTGAAAACGAGCACATAGACAAACACTAAACATAATATCGGGTCTACTAGCCGTTAGGTAAAGTAGACTACCAATCATACCTCTATATTTAGTGCTATTTACGGATTCACTTTCCTCATCCTTGGTGAGTTTAGTTTCCGTGGACATGGGAGTTTTGATAGGTTTCGAATCTTCTAATCCAAATTTCTTAAGCATGTCCTTAATATATTTAGATTGGTTAAAGAAGATACCATCTTCTAGTTGTTTAATTTGGAGTCCTAGGAAAAAGTTGAGTTCTCCCATCATACTCATTTCAAACTCGTCATGCATGATTTTTGAGAAATCCACACATAATTCTTGACAAGTTGATCCGAATATAATGTCATCAACATAGATTTGGACTATGATAATATGTGAATCTTTCTTCTTAGTGAAGAGAGTATTATCAACTAAGCCCATGGTATACTTATGGTCAACTAGGAAGGTTTTAAGTCGATCATACCATGCTTTTGGAGCTTGCTTAAGCCCGTAAAGAGCCTTTTTAAGTTTGTAAACATGATTTGGTTTTTTCAAAATCGATGAAGCCTGGTGGTTGAGCAACATATACTTCTTCATTAATGACTCCGTTTAGAAATGCACTTTTGACATCCATTTGAAAGAGTTTGAAATTATGTGCACATGCATATGCAAGTAAGATTCTAATTGACTCGAGCCTAGCAACCGGAGCAAAAGTTTCATCGTAGTCAATGCCTTCTTGTTGATTATATCCTTGTGCGACTAGCCTAGCTTTGTTTCTAGACACAATTCCATTTTCATCCATTTTATTACGAAATACCCATTTTGTTCCAATTATAGTTTGACTCTTTGGTTGAGGAACTAATGTCCATACATCATTCCTAACAAATTGGTTTAACTCTTCTTGCATTGCAATTACCCAAGACTCATCTTTAATGGCTTCATTAATATTTTTAGGTTCAATGGTTGACACGAAACAAAAGTAGTTGCTTTCATTTTGAACTTTTGACCTTAGTGTTCTTTCGTTAATATTGCCAATGACACCATCTAATGGATGACTTTTAGATTCTTTGACATTGACAAGTTCTTTGTTAAATAGTTCATTTTCTTTGTCATCACTTAAAATTTCTTGATTTTCTATTGCTTGGCTTTCAACTAAGTCATCATCTACCAAAGGTGAAGTCTTAGAGGGAGGTGGACTCTCGTCAAATGTTACGTTCAACGATTCCTCGACTCTTAAGGTTTCTTTGTTCAAAATAATGTATGCTTTACTATTTTGTGAATATCCAAGAAATACACCTTCATAAGACTTTGGGTCAAATTTGGTGAGATTATCCTTGGTGTTAAGAATGAAACATTTACTCCCAAACACTCTAAAGTATCCTAATGTAGGCTTTTTACTTTTATATAGTTCATAAGGAGTTTTATTCAAAAATGGTCTAATTAAGACTCGATTTAAAATGTACGTTGATGTGTCAACGACATTACACCAAAACTTTGTGGAATGTTTTGTTTATTAAGCATTGTTCTACTCATCTCTTGCAATGTCCGGTTTTTACGTTCTACTACACCATTAGATTGAGGAGTACGTGGAGCCGAAATGTTATGAGTTATTCCATTATTATCACAAAAGTTTCCAAATTTAAATTCATTATCAAATTCACGACCGTGATCCGTTCTAATAGACACAATATTAGACCCTACTTGATTTTGAATTTTCTTACTTAGAATTTCAAATTTATCAAAAACTTCATTTTTATTTTTCAAAAATTTTGTCCAAGTATATCTTGAGTAATCATCAACTATGACCAAAGTGTAGAAGTTACCTCCATAACTTTGTATAGCGGATGGACCAAATAAATCCATATGCAAAAGTTCTAGACACCTAGATGTAGAAACCAAGTTTTTAGCCTTATGGCTATTATGGACTTGTTTACCGACTTTGCAAGCATCACAAAAGTGTTGGTAATATTTCAACTTAGGTAGGTTTCGAACTAAGTCTTTGGAGGAGAGGTTTTGGATTAGTCTCATGTTAGCGTGTCCTAAACGTCTATGCCATAAAGTTGAAGATTCATCTAATGAGGTAAGACAAAGTTTGTCTCTAGATGTTGGATCCATCTTCATGACATATACGTTGTTCTTAAGGACACCTTTGGCTATGGTTATACCATCTTTAAGTATTTTACTTCCGTTTTCACTAAAAAGAACATTATACTTATTACGACAAAGTTGACTAATACTAAGGAGATTAAAACCTAAGTTATCAACATGAGCTACATCATCTATAAAAAGGGAGTCATGAGAGATTGTACCTTTTCTGATGATCTTGCTCTTAGCATTACTACCAAACGTAACATTACCTCCGTCACATTTGTGATAAGATGTGAAGAGGCTTTTGTTACCCGTCATGTGCCTTGAACAACCGCTATCTTTAATCCATTCATCCGGTTCCAAACAAACTTTGAGGCACACCTCATTTGAGTTATGAGCCATGAGAGCAATATCGTCATTCTTTGGCTCATCGTCATCTTCTTCATAGTCACTCCAAGCACCACCCACAAAAGCTTGTTGAAGTTTGCTCTTGGGTGGTTTTGGACATTCTCCTACAAGATGACTTGTGTCTCCACACCTATAGCATTTTCTTTCAACCTTTCCTTTCCTATCATCACGATCTTTTCGAAAAGTTTTCTTGTCATCTTTAGGTTGCCTTACAAACTTTCCTCTTCTACGAAAGAACTTCTTGAAGTCTCTAACGGCCATAGCATATTCCTCATCATCACTATCCGAAGTAGATTCTTCATCATCACTTGATTGGACTCTAGCTTTCAAGGCAATGGACTTGACTTTTTCTTTCTTGCCTCTAACTAGTTCCGAATCTTTTTCCATTACCATTTCGTGAACTTTGAGGTTTCCAATTAGCTCATCAAGTGACATGCTTGAAAGATCTTTGGATTCTTCAATTGCCGTCACTTTTGCTCTCCACTTCGGATGGAGTGCTCTAAGAAATTTCCTGACAAAGTTCTTACTACAAAAAGATTCGTCAAGTGCTTTAAGTGAAGTAATAATAGTATTAAATTTAGCAAAAGCATTATCAATAATCTCATCTTCGGAGATAACAAATTGTTCATATTGTTGAACAAGAAGATCAATTTTGTTATCTTTAACTTGTGAGTTTCCTTGATGAGTGACAATTAAAGATTGCCAAATATCTTTGGCGGTTTTATACAAAAAAAACTCTTTCATATTCTTTCTTAGGTATAGCATTGTAAAGCATCGTTTTAGCTTCATTATTTTTACCTATTAATTTCTTTTGATCATCATCTTTAATGTTAGTAACTACGTTATCACCATCAATGATTATATACCACAAATCTATATCTTTAGATTTCATGTAAGTTCAAAACGGTTTTTCCAATATATAAAACCATTTGCTTCAAAGAGTGGTGGTCTTTGCATAGATTGCCCTTCTTTGTAATTTTCAAAATCCATGGATCGTTTTAAGTTTTAAAACACAATATATTTTAAAAGCTTGAGTAACGTAGCTCTTGATGCCAATTTTGGAAAACTAGAAGGGGGGTTGAATAGTTTACCGATTAAAATCTTATTAACTTGTTAAGTTAGCTTTGAAACTTTCCGTTTGATCAAAGATATATACACAAACGCAATATATAACATGCAAGTAAATGAAAGAAACGATCAAACCACAACACGAGTATTTATCGTGGTTCGACTACAAGGACTCTTTTTCCTTGCTCTACGTCCACGCCCCAAGTATCCAACTCGAGAGTTACTTTCACTAGTCAACAAGCTCCTTTCACCGGCGGAGAAAACCTTACACATCGCTTATACTTTTACCGACACAAAGCTAGATGTCGAGTTCTTTACCAAGGGTACAACCATTCCTGTTAGTTCTTTTACAAGGGTACAACTACTCCCGATACACTTTGTATGTTGAGGACTAAAATACTAACCGATCACTACTGAAAATACATAATCAAATGAAGTGTAAACTACACAAGTCTACACAATGCTAAGCTAACAAGTCTTGCAACGTTGTGTTGAATACTTGTTGCTTTTAGTAAGCTCGTGAATCTCTTTGCTACAAAAAGAAACTTCACATATGAAATGTTAAGAGGTTAGATGAAAGAATGAATGTGTGTGTAAAATATAATGTAAAGTGATAAGCCAAAATTCAACTTGTGGCTTGATATTTATAGCCAAACCTTCTATAAGTCTGGCGGATCAGGCGGACCCCTCAGAAGGGTTCCGCCCGTGTACCTCCAGGGTACCACCGGGCTTGCAGTTGGTTTTGCAATAAATCTTGCAAACCAAACAAAGTCACATCTCATTACTCTTGCAAACCAAACAATGTCACATCACATAATATCAAGTCAAACACTAAACTTGCAAGCAACATCTTAGTAAGTCAAACACATATCTTTCCATAAATGTATAATGACAAAACTTGCCATAAATGTGATGTGACAATTCTATTTTTAGAAAATAAAAAGTGTTGTGTTTTATGAAATATAAAATGTAGCAAAAGTCTAGTTTATGCAAGTCTTTAAAACTAAGATTATGTTTTACTTAGAAACTAAAGTTTACATTTGTCATTAAAAAAACTTAGCGAAGATCGTAAAATATAAATAACGTTTTTAGGCGATATTTGTATTAACACAGTGGAATCTGTCAAAACCTCCCTTGCTGCCTTGGATCTCTCAGTGGCAGCTCAGTCTCATAAGTCAGCCTCTATTGCTTGGAGTTTTGGTTCTCGATTGACAGCAATGGAGAATGCTCAGGCATCCATTGAAGCCAAAGTATCAACAAATCAGAAGGACACCTCAGACATCAAGTCCATGATGACTGAGATCTATCAGGCCTTCAAGGGTTCCTCTACCTCTGCATCAGTCACTCCAACTCTTGCCATCACTTCAGCTCAGGCAACAGTTGAGGGGGAGTATGTCACTGATGCACCTCATACTGATGCCCAAGATGAAGCTACCGACGTGCTTCAAGAGGACAACCCTCTCACACTGAGGAGGAGTATGTCACTGAGGCCACTCCCATCTCATCAGTTCAACCTCAAGAAGAAACTGTCTCCTCATCTCATCAGCTGGATAAAGGCAAAAGCATTGCTACAACACCTGAACCAGAAATAGTGCTGAAACCTGCCTCCACCAAAGTCAGACAGGACCCTGATGAACCAATCAGAGTTCCATTTGAGATCAATGGGGTAATCCATCACCTCACTGATGCTTAAATTCAGGCCTATTTGAAGAGAGATGAGATACTAAAAATGGTGGTTGTTGAAGAAAGGATGAGCAAACCAGAACTCATAAAGGTTGTTCATGTAGAGGCTGAGAAGATTGGTTTGGCAACTGAGGAACTGGCCACTGGGCAAGCTGGAGCTGTCTTCAAAAAGGCTCAGGAGGAAGAGATGAGTGCCCAGAAAAAGGAAAGAGAACAAAAGCTCAGGAAGGACGCTCAGATCAGAAAGACCAGGATTAAGAGGTACACATGGGTGATGAAAGAAAGGCTGAAACCTGAAACCATCACTGACATCCAAATCCATCGCAACACCAATCCTGCAGTAGTCATTGTCTTCAGGGGACCAGATCAAAGAATAATGGACATCCATGATCCATTCAGGTTCGCTGACTTTAGCATCTCTGAGCTGGATGAGCTCCGACCAATCATCTCTAAGAAGCAGAATGTGGTGGTTCCTAGTCTCTTGAAATAACTGAAGCTAAGGTATGAAAGACTGATGAACATGCCTGAAGCTCTTGGCATTCCCTCTCTACTTCCTGTTCCATCTACTCAAACTACTCCACCAAAGGCCTCCAAAGGGAAGAGGAAGCAAATTGAGTTGGAGCCTGAGATCAAGGTCCCAGGACTGGATTGTGACAGGTCTCTTCCTGAAGGAATCACCTTTATGAACAATGTGGTGTTTGAAGTTCTTGAAAGAGGTATGTGCTTTACTGATGAGTATGGAAACCCTGCTTTCCAAAGATGGTCTGACACAGATAGGGCAGGGATTAAGGCGATGCTTATGTACCTCACGTTGGCTTTCCCCGTCAAGTGTGCTGAAAATGTGAGGTTCTGCCAGGACCTGAAAGTTATGATTGAGGAACATCCTGAAAGGCATCTACTGAGATCCAAGAAGGCAAAGCTTGAAGCTCTTGGTTACCATCTGAACATCTGAATCTGCATCAACTATCTTTTTTTTTGTTTTTGTATTATCAGTAGGATATGTAATAACTCTTAATAAACATTGAAGTTCTTTTAAGTTATCAGTGTCCTACTCTAATTACATTAACACTCAGTGAGAGATGAAGACCCATGCCAACTCACACTGAATCATGAAATACTTAGGCTATTTGTATATCCAAATAGGGGGGGAGACTGTTGGGTCACTGAATTCCCCAATCTTTCTCTAACTAGGATTTGAACATAAAATAACCTAAGTGTTTAATATTCGTCAAACAAGTCACTGAGTGAACAGTATCTCAGTGAGTCATCTTCAGGATGCTTAGAATGAGTCTATGAAGAAAGGTTCACCATTCAGTGAGGCGGAACTCAGTGAGTGGCATCTAAGCCAAAAAGAAGGTGGGTTCAGTGAGGATGACAATAACTCACTGAACCCCCAAGACTCCTCAACAACTATTGAAGTACTGAAGACAGAAGACAGAAGACTGAAGACCTGAGGACTAAAGTATGGGCAGGACAAGGCGGGAAAGTTTGTACGTATCAACAGGTGTCCTTATCAACCTGGTAGCGTAGGGATTGCACCAGGCTTTACCTCTCGAGGGATCTCGAGAAGCTTACAACCCCCACCAGGCAGTGTACCTGATCGATGTAGTATAGTATAATGACAAGTACCGGGGGATTGATCGTTCAGCTAGGAATAGTGTCGCTAGGATTAGAAAACCTAAAGACTAGGTCCAGAGATGAGGGATGATTCTTTTTGTACTTTTTATATTTTTATGAAAGCAATTAAAAATCTCGGTTTTGAAGGAGTTGGGCGGAATTAGTTGCTAGTAAACTAACCCAATACTAAAGATGCAATCAAAATAAAATACTAAAAATGAAAATAAAACTAAATTAACTAGAGGTGTGAGCAATATATGGGAGAATTGTATTTACTTAGATTTCACTACTCCCTAGATATCTTTTACATGTTAATTACTTGTTACAGTTGCGTGGATGACGAATTGTATTCCTTAATACCATTCATGGGGTGGCGTACTTACTTCCCCAATCCTATAAGCGCCTACTTCACTCCTATATAGAGCCGGCTAAGAAGCTCCTAACATGGGATCATTAGATTTTGCTCATGCATTAAATACAACCAATAAAACCTAGTACACATCGGTTCATGTTTCCTAAGACGTTCAAACATGTTACACAATGGAGATCTGCCAGTTTTCTTAAGCTTAACATTGAAATCATTCATCCATTACAACTATAAACAAGTAACCAACATATAATTAACATCTAGGTTTCATTACATCTAAGCAAACACAAGATAGATCTAGCCTAGCATGTTGAAATCAAGACAAGCATAAGATATATTCAAACAACACATAGACATATTGATTGAATTGAAAGAGGACTTATCTCAATTAAACATGAAAGGTTTCAAGGGGTGAAAACCCTTGAAAATACTGTAAAATACGACCTAGGGTTTCACAAGTTCGGCCCTAGTATTCTCCACACAAGTTCCTCTCCTAATGAATGAAAAATAGAAAAGTATATATAGTTTTTCTGAGGTGACGGCGTCAAGAACAAATGTTTGACGCGGTCATCTCGCCGCCAAATAATTTCTCGGACTGCCTAGATCTGGGTTTGACGCCGTCACGTATACTCCTTATGCAGGCCGTCACCAAAAATACTCTTGAAGCCCTTCTCTTGACGCCTTCAGGTTTTCACTGGGTCGTCACGGATTTTACTCCTGAAGCCGTCATGATTTTCTTCTTGACGCAGTCAGGTACTGTTCTCAGCATGGAAAATTAAGTCTTTGCCGTTTTCTTCACTTTTATGCTCCAAAAACGTCCAAAATGCTTCCTTTTCCCGAATTCACTCCCAAAGTACCTAAAATCACAAAAGGAACGATTTAGGGCAATATTTGATCAAATAAATTCAATTCCGGGCTTAAATGACCCCCTAAAAGTGGTTCATTTTTTGCCTCATCATATACCCTTACACTTGAGATTTGCTTGTCCTCAAGCAAATGCGCGTTTATTCTAGTCAAAATACAAGTTAGGGGTCATTTAACACTAATATAAAAGTAATTACAACAAATAATCGTTCCACTAAAGACCAAAGACAAGCACGGAGGTCATATACTAGCACCTCACAAATAGTGTTTAGATACTCACATCTCTCGGGTGTAATAAAGTAATATCACAATATGGAAACGAAAAATATCTCTCACTACCTGTCATAGCAAAATAGATTACCATAGGCTTGGGAAATGATCAAACCTCCACTACATGGCGTAAGCACCTAGGATAAACTATCAAAGAGGTCTTTTAAAGGGTTGTAACGTTAGGTGTAGGGATATGGAATACACGGTTTTGTTGGATATAGGCAGTCTTTACTGGTGGCGAGTTAACAATCTTGGTTAATTACATGTACAATAAGGCGTTGCTAAGCCAAGACTAGACTCGACTTAAGCTAATAAATGAAAAATAACAAAAACATAAAATGAACATATAATGAAAAGGGATGGTAGTCCGTATGTTTTTTTTTTCTCCATTTTTTATTTTTTTTTCTTTTTCTATTTTTTTCTTGATTTTTTCGATTTTTTTTTTATTTTTTATTTTTTTATTTAATTATTATTATTATTATTATTATTATTATTATTATTATTATTATTATTATTATTATTATTATTATTATAACACATCACTTTCATTAGAAACAAAACAATAGGATTACAAGAAATTAGT
The DNA here is from genome assembly GCA_030686995.1 of Artemisia argyi. Taxonomy (NCBI): domain Eukaryota; kingdom Viridiplantae; phylum Streptophyta; class Magnoliopsida; order Asterales; family Asteraceae; genus Artemisia; species Artemisia argyi. The sequence continues at coordinate 170,715,799 of CM060703.1, forward strand.
GGGGAGTCTCGATACTATCTGAGCCCCCACCCCTTTAGCAATAGCAAAACTAATCCTACTGAAGATGTGGGTTGCAGCACGCGCCCCAATGTCTTGAGTGATGGAAAACTTCTGGATCCGCTTAAGCAGGCTCACCGCATCTGTCTCAAGTTCCCCTAAAGAGGAAAACGAGAAAGGGGTAAACCCATATCCCAAATTTGCACATTTAGCTCCGTATTTGACCCGCTTGCGTTTTGCGGCATCAGTCACCACGCGCCCCGGCACAAAGTCAATCATGCCGGTTTGCGTGATTATTATTATTATTATTATTATTATTATTATTATTATTATTATTATTATTATTATTATTATTATTATTATTATTATTATTATTATTATTATTATTTTGCATACACTCTTACCCTACTATCCAAAATAATACATCATAGGGAATGAACATTCCCCTTACACTTGAATTTTTACATAATTTACAATAAACTAATCTAATGACTCGAATTAAGAAAATCAAAACACTTTGAGTACTTTTAAGATTAACGTACATATGGGGGTAATAATATGATGTTCTTCCCCATTACTCCATAAAATAAGTACTTTACCCATGAGTTCCAATCGTCCCAAAACAATATGTACAAGGATATGACTCGACTTAGCAACCATGTAATCAATTAGATAATTAACTTAGGGTTTAACAAATAACAATAATGCACTAAAGATGAGTGCATACACGGAAGGCTAAGGCGATTTGGGTGTACATTTAAGTGGGGTGTAACAAATTCTTCCTTTAAGTAAGATGCATAAAGTTATAAACGAAAAGATAGGCTCGGAGGGGTGTACTAGGGGTTTCGTGTACTAAAAATGAGTACAACGCTAATGGTGTGGGAAAAATTAGTTGATTTAACTAGCCAAGTAATATGACTTAAATGGTCACGTAATTATGATACGGGTTTAACACAAGGGTGATCGTAATGCCTCTTATCATGTAGTAAATCCTACTACACGAATGTAGTCTCACTAGCGGTCTCGGGATGCATCACTAACGCAAGTTCTAGAATCTAAATGCTACCAGTACACTTATAAGCACTAATAGTAAATGTTTTTCCTATCAAATCTAAAGGTGAACCTCACATATTTGGGTGGAAAATTTTTCTGAATGATACGGTTATGTGCTAGTCATACAATCTCCTATCCATGAGACGCTTGCTATGGCTAAAGTTTCACTCCTAAATGTTGTAAAAAATTTTAAATTTGGTGCTAAAATTGCATTAACAAGTATTTCTCATAGTTTTATTACACATCTACTATCAAACAAACAAACTCAAGTGAAAGTGTATCTGTAAGGTATCATCATTTTACCCTCCCCTTACACTTAGGATGAACATTGTCCCCAATGTTCAAGTAAAGAATGTAAAAGTGAAATAAGTAAAACGAATGAAATCAAATACTCCCCTGATTCGCTCGGTATGGATAATAAGGTGGCCAGGTTAGATCTTCCTCCAAGAAAATGAACAATCAAAGCTTCCCTTCCAGAATATAAATCATATTCTTGTCATACATAACCTCTAAAACCTGAGAAAACAGACAAGGCAACCTCGCATAAAATCGGCGGCAATCTAGATATGCTAATAAATCCTAGAAAACAAAATAAGATATATTGCTTATGGAATGATGTTTGCAGATTTCCTGGAGATTATAAAACTAAAGATTTAACAAAAACTTTAAGACTCCGTTAGAAAAACAAAACTGGTAAAATTTCCAGATTTTTACACGTGACGCCGTCAAGAGGAAACTCATGACGCCGTCAGAAGTGACCTGCAGAAATTCTTATGTTAAGTTTCCAGAAAATTTCTGGAAAAACTTGGTCCTACTTCCTGGAAAATCCTGCAAAACATCATTATGACTCGATACAAGCATTTGACTCTAACAAATACGAATATACACGTTCAATTAATATTGTGGAGAATCATGATCGGTTTTTGTTTCTTAAAAACATATTTGGGATTTCCCCTTACACTTATCTTTTGCGAAATACCTTTGGATGAAGTTAAGACTAGGCCAAACAACAAAATAAAGTATTTTCACTTTTTAGTTTTGAAACATGATCTACCAACAACAAAAATAAAGCATGCATACGGAAACAAATAACAAAAAAAAAAAAAAAAAATCACACAAAACATGGGTTGGCTCCCAAGAAGCGCTTGTTTTTGTTTGAGTCACGAGCCTGACTCTACCCTTATTTAACGGAAATAAGAGAGGTTTTCCCTACACTTTGAATTAAGTGCGGGTGGAAGTAGCGATACACAACCTTAGGGTGGAAGTATGCCACGTGAGGAAAGTGTGGTGAATGAATTATATGCTCAAAGGGGTGTGCTCCTATCATCATAACCTTACCAAATTCAATCGGGTTAATGGGTGGATTAAGATTTTCTCCTAGAAAGGGATCATTTTCTATCAACTTCGAGAGACTCCTAGTTGGGAATCCATCTTGACCTAATAAACCCGGTTTAAACCCATAATGTTTCTTGTGATCAATCATGAATGGGTGATGTAAGCATGTAAGGTTATGTTCCACTCCTATATTGGCTTTCTCTCTACATGGCTTAAAGTCTACCACCTTTATCCTAACACTACCCGGACTACATGGGTTGATGGGTGGATCGGGACCTTTTTCAATTCCTAAACTTTCATCCAAGGATGGAAGATTAGGTAACGGATTTGGTTGAGGTACCGGTTCATCAAAACTAGGAACTTCCTTAGAACTAAGAGAAAGGTCATCACTACAAGTGTTAAAACCTATATTTGATGAGGCGAAAAATGAACCACTTTTAAGGGGTCATTTAAGCCCGGAATTGAATTTATTTGATCAAATATTACCCTAAATCGTTCCTTTTGTGATTTTAGGTACTTTGGGAATAATTCTGGAAAAGGAAGCAATTCGGACGTTTTTGGAGCATAAAAGTGAAGAAAACGGCAAAGACTTAATTTTCCATGCTGAGAACAGTACCAGACGGCGTCAAGAAGAAAATCATGACGGCGTCAAGAGTAAAATCCGTGACGACCCAGTGAAATCCTGAAGGCGTCACAAGAAGGGCGTCAAGAGTTAATGTTGTGACGGCCTACAATTTGAATACACATGACGGCATCAAACCCAGATCTGGGCAGTCTGAAAAATTAATTGGCGACGAGATGACGGCGTCAGAAATTTGTTCTTGAAGCCGTCACCTTTCAGAATCTATGTATAGTTTTCTATTTTTCATTCATAAAGGAGGAACTTGTGTGGAGAATACTAGGGCCGAACTTTGTAAACCCTAGGTCGTATTTTACAGTATTTTCAAGGGTTTTCACCCCTTGAATCCTTTCATGTTCAATTGAGATAAGTCTTCTTTCAATTCAATCAATATGTCTATGTATTGTTTGAATATATCTTATGCTTGTCTTGATTTCAACATGCTAGGCTAGATCTATCATGTGTTTGCTTAGATGTAATGAAACCTAGATGTTAATTATATGTTGATTACTTGTTTATAGTTGTATTGGATGAATGATTTCAATGTTAGGCTTAAGAAAACTGGCAGATCTCCATTGTGTAACATGCTTGAACGTCTTAGGAAACATGAACTGATGTGTACTAGGTTTTATTGGTTGTATTTAATGCATGAGCAAATTCTAATAATCCCATGTTAGGAGCTTCTTAGCCGGCTCTACATAGGAGTGAAGTAGGCGCTTATAGGATTGGGGAAGCAAGTATGCCACCCCATGAATGGTATTAAGGAATACAACCCGTCATCCACGCAACTGTAACAAGTAATTAACATATAAAAGATATCTAGGGAGTAGTGAAATCTAAGTAAACACAATTCTCCCATATATTGCTCACACCTTTAGTATAATATAGTTTATTTTCATTTCTAGCACTTTATTTTGATTGCATCTTAGTAATTGGGTTAGTTGACTAGCAACTAATTCCGCCAAACTCCTTCAAACCCGAGATTTTTAATTGCTTTTACAAAAACTAAAAAATACAAAAAGAATCATCCCTCATCTCTAGACCTAGTCTTTAGGTTTTCTAATCCTAGCGACACCATTCCTAGCTGAACGATCAATCCCCCGGTACTTGTCATTATACTATACTACATCGATCAGGTACACTGCCTGGTGGGGGTTGTAAGCTTCTCAAGATCCCTTGAGAGGTAAAGCCTGGTGCAATCCCTATGCATCAAGTTTTTGGCGCTGCAGCCCGGGGAATAGTTATTGTCTAGGTTAGAATTTCTTTTTATTAGGTCTACTTGCTAGATTCCTTTCTAGTAAGATTTTATTTTTATTTTTAGGTTCTCTTTAGTCTATCTTATTTCTTCGTGTTTTTGTTCGTAACTCTTCGCCATCCGACATCATAGACGATGGTAACATCTTTGAACCCATCATCCCACCACAACAAGACCACCCACAAAACCCACCACTAGCTAACCAACCTCTTAGGCCCCGAACCCTAGGAGAGTACTCCCGACCTAGCCACCAAGGCTATCGAAACACTATTGAGCTCACCGGAGCCAATGTGTCTCCCTTACGATCTGACACCATCCGGTTGGTGCAAAGCGGATGTGCATTCCATGGACTTCGTTCCGAAGATCCAAATCAACATCTCAAGGACTTCCTTAAAATCGTAGATTCTATAGACCTTGATGTTACAACTAGAGAGTCAACCCGATTACGCCTATTCCAATTCTCTCTACGTGATCAAGCTAGTCAATGGCTTGAGTGTTTACCCGAGGGATCCATCACCACAAGGGATGATCTCACCACTCGTTTCCTTGCTCAATTTTTCCCACCGGGGAGAACTACCAAGCTTAGCAATGACATCTTGATGTTCCAACAACGTCAAAATGAAACTCTATATGAAGCATGGACTCGTTTCAAGGACTTACTCCAAAAAGTCCCTCATCATGGCATAGATCTTTGGCTCCAAGTCCAAATCTTCTATGACCATATCGATCTTTCCACAAGGTGAGCCATTGACCAATCGGCCGGTGGTAAGCTACATGATCTAAGTGCGGAACAATCATGGGAACCCATAGAAGATCTTGCTCTCTATGACAACGAAAGTTGGAATGATCCTCGTGATTTGAACAAAACGGTCAAGGCAATATCTTTGCCTTCGAACAATTCTAGCACTCCCGACCGTAGGATCATGGAACTTGAGGACCAAGTCAAGTTTCTCATGAAATCTTACGAATCTCCAAAGCCTTCAAGCCAAGTGAACAAAATCACTTCTTCATGCGAATTATGTAGTGGTCCCCATGACACTCGTGATTGTGTGGAACTCCCCGGAACAGCTTTTGCGAACTACGCATCCTCTCGTACCGACGAAGCGGGAGATAAGTGGTACACTTTCAAACCCGAGCCAAACCCGTATGGTGATTCCTACAACCCTTCTTGGAAAAATCACCCAAACCTTAGGTGGAAACAAAACCAAGCCAATTCTTCCAAACCGCCTAATCGTTACCAACCAAACGGTCCACCCTCAAACCGTACTTTCAACAACAATCCTTCTAACAACTATGGTAGTACCAACAATCTTGAAGGATTGATGTCTAAATTTATGGCATCTCAAGAAGCTCGCATATCTAAGTTTGAAGCCGATTTCAAACAAAAGCAAAGCGAGATGACCACCAAAATTGGCACATTGTTGAAAGTCCTCAATGACCGAGAAATGGGAGCACTCCCAAGCGACACGGTCAAGAACCCGAAACTAAACGTTAATTCCATATCATCAGTTTCATCACCCACTTCTTGTCTGCAATACTACTCAGTTAAATCAACGAGCACGTGTTTCAAACAAAACCAAATTCTTCAAAAGGACCAATCAAATAAAACACCCGACATAAAACCGGCAAAAGCATGGTTGAAACACCTCCTACGCAAGACCTTGACGATGAATTCAAGGAGCTTCACCTTGAATGCCCCGTCATTGATGTCTTAGCCCGTGCTCCCTACTATAGTGCCCTCCTAGAAAAGTATGAGAAGTTTAAACTTGGTAAAAATGGGACCGCCTTCGTTCAAAACAAGTTGCCTAAAAAGCTTGATGATCCGGGTATATTTGTTTTGCCTTGTAAGATAGGAAGATCCGAAGCTTTCGACACACTAGCCGATTTAAGGTCAAGCCTCAACTTGATTCCCTTATCCCTTTTCACCACTCTCAAGCTAGGAAAGTTAGAGGAGACGGAGGTATTGATTGGTCTAGCGGATGGGAGTATTGCCCACTCGGTTGGAATGACTAAGGATGTAGTTGTTCACGTAAGGAAGTTAACTATTTTAGCGGATTTTCACGTCCTAGACATGGTTAGTGACACTACATGCCCATTGTTGGTAGGAAGAAGATTTTTAGCAACCGCTAGCACCATGATAGATTGTAAGGAGTCTAAGATAGCGGTAGGTGAGGGCGATACTTGGTCGGTATATGATGTTAAGAAACATAGCTACGATTGTGAGGATGAACCGACACCACATTGGGTAGAGATGAATAGGAGACCATCTAGATATGGACCTTAGATAGAAAGGAACTTTATAGGACCTCAATGCCCATTCTATCTAGAAAAAGATTTCATCGATAAGACACATTCTGTGGAACAACTCATAGCTAGAGATGAAGAGCTAGACCCTTTTGAGGACCCCTTAGTCTTTAGGAAGATGATTGAGTTCTTAAGCGTAATGCCTATCAATACAGAGATGAACAAGTGGAAAAGAGAGGGAGATAAGTGTAAATGGAGGTGGGACAAGCCACCTAAGGAAGGTGACGGATCATGGCATATGAAGATGACTTTGTATGATCCAGATGGAGAGAAGTTTGAAGGTCATACCGTACTAAGAAAACCGTTAGGAAGTTAAAACCTAAGTTTAATCCCAAAGATGTCCTCAATGAGGAACTCACTCGTATCACGTAGTAACCCATGACCTTGAGTCTAGCTACAAGACTCGTAAATAAAGAAAAGCGCTTCTTGGGAGGCAACCCATGTTTTGTGTGATTTTTATTTTGTTTGTTTGTTATTTGCTTCCGTATGCACGCTTTATTTTTATTGTTGGTAGATCATGTTTCAAAACTAAAAAGTGAAAATACTTTACTTTGTTGTTTGGCCTAGTCTTAACTTCATCCTAAGGTATTTTTGCAAAAGATAAGTATAAGGGGAAGCCCCAAATATGTTTTTAAGAAACAAAACCGATCATGATTCTCCACAATATTACGTGCACATGTATATTCGTATTTGTTAGAGTCAAATGCTTGTATCGAGTCATAATGATGTTTTGCAGGATTTCCCAGGAAGTAGGACCAAGTTTTTCCAGAAATTTTCCGGAAACTTAACATAAGAATTTCTGCAGGTCACTTCTGACGGCGACATGAGTTTCCTCTTGACGGCGTCATGTGTAAAATTCTGGAAATTTTTCCAGTTTTGTTTTTCTAACGGAGTCTTAAAGTTTTTGTTGAATCATTAGTTTTATAATCTCTAGGAAATCTGCAAACATCATTCCACAAGCATTATATCTTATTTTTTTTCTAGGATTTATTAGCATATGTAGATTGCCGCCGATTTTATGCGAGGTTGCCTTGTCTGTTTTCTCAAGTTTTACAGGTTATGTATGACAAGAAGATGATTTATTTTTCTAGAAGGGAAGCTTTGATTGTTCATTTTCTTGGAGGAAGATCTAACCTGGCCACCTTATTATCCATACCGAGCGAATCAGGGGAGTATTTGATTTCATTCGTTTTACTTATGTCACTTTTACATTCTTTACTTGAACATTGGGGACAATGTTCATCCTAAGTGTAAGGGGAGGTTAAAATGATGATACCTTACAGATACACTTTTGCTTGAGTTTGTTTGTTTGATGGTAGATGTGTAATAAAACTATGAGAAATACATGTTAGTGTAATTTTAGCGCAAAATTTAAAATTTTTTACAACATTTAGGAGTGAAACTTTAGCCATAGCAAGCGTCTCATGGATAGGAGATTATATGACTAGCACAAAACTGTACTATTCAGAAAAATTTTCCACCCAAATATGTGAGGTTCGCCTTTAGATTTGATAGGAAAAGCATTTATTATTAGTGCTTATGAGTGTACCGGTAGCATTTAGATTCTAGAACTTGCGTTAGTGATGCATCCCGAGACCGCTAGTGAGACTACATTCGTGTAGTAGGATTTACTACATAATAAGAGGCATTAGGATCACCCTTGAGTTAAACCCGTATCATAATTACTTGACCATTTATGTCATATTACTTGGCTAGTTAAGTCAATTAAGTTTTCCCACACCTTAGCGTTGTACTCATTTTTAGTACACGAAACCCCTAGTACACCCCTCCGAGCCTATCTTTTCGTTTCTAACTTTAAGCATCTTACTTAAAGGAATAATTTGTTACACCCCACTTAAATGTACACCCAAATCGCCTTAGCCTTCCATGTATGCACTCATCTTTAGTGCATTATTGTTATTTGTTAAACCCTAAGTTAACTATCTAATTGATTACATGGTTGCTAAGTTGAGTCATATCCTTGTACATATTGTTTTGGGACGATTGGCACTCATGGGTAAAGTACTTATTTTATGGAGTAATGAGGAAGAACATCATTTATTACCCCCATATGTACGTTAATCTTAAAAGTACTCCAAGTGTTTTGATTATCTTAATTCGAGTCATTAGAATAGTTATTTGTAAAGTATGTAAAAATTCAAGTGTAAGGGGAATTTACATTCCCTACGATGTATTATTTTGGATGGTAGGGTAAGAGTGTATGAAAAAAAAAATCGAAAAAATTAAAAAAAAAAAAAAGAAAAAAAAAGAAAAGAGAAAAAACGTACGGACTACCATCCCGTTTCATTCTATGTTTGTTTTAGGTTTTTGTTATTTTTCATTTATTAGCTTAAGTCGAGTCTAGTCTTGGCTTAGCAACGCCATATTGTACATGTAATTAACCAAGATTGTTAACTCGCCACCAGTAAAGACTGCCTATATCCAACCAAACCGTGTATTCAATATCCCTACACCTAACGTTAGAACCCTTTAAAAGACCTCTTTGATAGTTTATCCTAGGTGCTTACGCCATGTGATGGAGGTTTGATCCTTTCCCAAGCCTATTGTAATCTATTTTGCTATGACAGGTAGTGAGAGATGTTTTCCATTTTCATATTGTGATATTACTTTATTACACCCGAGAGATGTGAGTATCTAAACACTATTTGTGAGGTGCTAGTATATGACCTCCGTGCTTGTCTTTGGTCTTTAGTGGAACGATTATTTGTTGTAATTACTTTTATATTAGTGTTAAATGACCCCTAACTTGTATTTTGACTAGAATAAAAGCGCATTTGCTTGAGGACAAGCAAATCTCAAGTGTAAGGGTATATGATGAGGCGAAAAATGAACCACTTTTAAAGGGTCATTTAAGCCCGGAATTGAATTTATTTGATCAAATATTGCCCTAAATCATTCCTTTTGTGATTTTAGGTACTTTGGGAGTGAATTCTGGAAAAGAAAGCAATTCAGACGTTTTTGGAGCATAAAAGTGAAGAAAACGGCAAAGACTTAATTTTCCATGCTGAGAATAGTACATGACGGCGTCAAGAAGAAAATCATGACAGCGTCAAGAGTAAAATCCGTGACGACCCAGTGAAAACCTGAAGGCGTCACAAGAAGGGCGTCAAGAGTTAATGTTGTGACGGCCTACAATTTGAATACACATGACGGCGTCAAACCCAGATCTAGGCAGTCCGAGAAATTATTTGGCGGCGAGATGACGGCGTCAGAAATTTGTTCCTGACGCCGTCACCTTTCAGAATCTATATATTGTTTTCTATTTTTCATTCATAAAGGAGGAACTTGTGTGGAGGATACTAGGGCCGAACTTTGTAAACCCTAGGTCGTATTTTACAATATTTTCAAGGGTTTTCACCCCTTGAATCCTTTCATGTTCAATTGAGATAAGTCTTCTTTCAATTCAATCAATATGTCTATGTATTGTTTGAATATATCTTATGCTTGTCTTGATTTCAACATGCTAGGCTAGATCTATCATGTGTTTCCTTAGTTGTAATGAAACCTAGATGTTAATTATATGTTAATTACTTGTTTATAGTTGTATTGGATGAATGATTTCAATGTTAGGCTTAAGAAAACTGGCAGATCTCCATTGTGTAACATGCTTGAACGTCTTAGGAAACATGAACCGATGTGTACTAGGTTTTATTGGTTGTATTTAATGCATGAGCAAATTCTAATGATCCCATGTTAGGAGCTTCTTAGTCGGCTCGACATAGGAGTGAAGTAGGCGCTTATAGGATTGGGGAAGTACGCCACCCCATGAATGGTATTAAGGAATACAACCCGTCATCCACGCAACTGTAACAAGTAATTAACATGTAAAAGATATCTAGGGAGTAGTGAAATCTAAGTAAACACAATTCTCCCATATATTGCTCACACCTTTAGTATAATATAGTTTATTTTCATTTCTAGTATTTTATTTTGATTGCATCTTAGTAATTGGGTTAGTTGACTAGCAACTAATTCCGCCCAACTCCTTCAAACCCGAGATTTTTAATTGCTTTTATAAAAACTAAAAAATACAAAAAGAATCATCCCCCATCTCTAGACCTAGTCTTTAGGTTTTCTAATCCTAGCGACACTATTCCTAGCAGAACGATCAATCCCCCGGTACTTGTCATTATACTATACTACATCGATCAGGTACACTGCCTGGTGGGGGTTGTAAGCTTCTCAAGATCCCTTGAGAGGTAAAGCCTGGTGCAATCCCTACGCATCAATATTCTCTAGTTGTGCTTGGTCCAAGGGTTCTACCTCTATTGGGGTTCCTATAGTCTCTTTCACTTCTTCCGGGTAAGTCACAGGTGGTATGTGTGCCTCAAATGATGGTAGGACTTGTAGGGTACTTTGTGGGCTTGGATTATTTACTTCATCATTCCTTGTGTCAAGATCACCTATATCGTCAACATGTGTTTTATTATAATCTACCTCCAACATTTTCCCAAGTATCTCAAGTGCTTCTCTAGGCATCTCAACTTCTACATCCGAATCATAAGGATCATCCTCAATATTATGACTACTATATACAAATTGCCCAAAAGATTCATCATCTGTTTCTTGAGATTTATCATCATCGATCACGAAACCTAGGTCTTTTTGATCAATGTGATCATGTTCGGCTAAATCCTCCATCACATCAAGGTTACCAATGTGTTCAGCTTGTATTGTGGTGAAATCAAACCACTTCGTGCACCCAGTTATCTCATCTATACGCTTATCCCCAAACAATCTTCTTGCTTGTTCCCTTAAACTTGCTATCAATTGATCCGTAACAACGTTTGTTGGGTTGTCCATTTTTTGGCAAGTTTGGCACAATTCTCTATGGTTTCCCATGCTTCATTAACACTTAATCCCCAAAGGTCCCCATCTGCGGCATGGTCAATATCCATTTTGGTATAGTGGTCGACACGATGGTAAAATATTTTAATTTGGGACCACAGATCGAAATTATGATGAAGGACTTTTTGAAGTAAATATTTAAAACGAGCCCATGCATCATAGATAGGTTCATCCTCATGTTGTTTAAACATCAAGATATCATTTGGAGTGGGTGAATTTCGTGGTTGGTAGTATGGTGGATTCGCGTTCTCCATAATGGTCAATGGAATAGTCAATTAATTTAATTTACTAACAAAGGCACGAAGAAAAAGATAGACTAAAGAGAACCTAAAAAATAAAAAAATAAAAAAAATAAAAAATAAAAAAATCTTACTAGAAAGGAATCTAGCAAGTAGACCTAATAAAAAGAAATTCTAACTTAGACAATAATTATTCCCCGGGCTGCGACGCCAAAAACTTGGTAGCGTAGGGATTGCACCAGGCTTTACCTCTCGAGGGATCTCGAGAAGCTTACAACCCCCACCAGGCAGTGTACCTGATTGATGTAGTATAGTATAATGACAAGTACCGGGGGATTGATCATTCAGCTAGGAATAGTGTCGCTAGGATTAGAAAACCTAAAGACTAGGTCTAGAGATGATGGATGATTCTTTTTGTATTTTTTATATTTTTATGAAAGCAATTAAAAATCTCGGTTTTGAAGGAGTTGGGCGGAATTAGTTGCTAGTCAACTAACCCAATACTAAAGATGCAATCAAAATAAAATACTAAAAATGAAAATAAAACTAAATTAACTAGAGGTGTGAGCAATATATGGGAGAATTGTGTTTACTTAGATTTCACTACTCCCTAGATATCTTTTACATGTTAATTACTTGTTACAGTTGCGTGGATGACGGATTGTATTCCTTAATACCATTCATGAGGTGGCGTACTTACTTCCCCAATCCTATAAGAGCCTACTTCACTCCTATGTCGAGCCGGCTAAGAAGCTCCTAACATGGGATCATTAGAATTTGCTCATGCATTAAATACAACCAATAAAACCTAGTACACATCGGTTCATGTTTCCTAAGACGTTCAAGCATGTTACACAATGGAGATCTGCCAGTTTTCTTAAGCCTAACATTGAAATTATTCATCCATTACAACTATAAACAAGTAACCAACATATAATTAACATCTAGGTTTCATTACATCTAAGCAAACACAAGATAGATCTAGCCTAGCATGTTGAAATCAAGACAAGCATAAGATATATTCAAACAACACATAGACATATTGATTGAATTGAAAGAGGACTTATCTCAATTAAACATGAAAGGTTTCAAGGGGTGAAAACCCTTGAAAATACTGTAAAATACGACCTAGGGTTTCACAAGTTCGGCCCTAGTATTCTCCACACAAGTTCCTCTCCTAATTAATGAAAATAAGTATATATAGTTTTTCTGAGGTGACGGCGTCAAGAACAAATGTTTGACGCCGTCATCTCGCCGCCAAATAATTTCTCGGACTGCCTACATCTGGGTTTGACGCCGTCACGTATACTCCTTATGCAGGCCGTCACCAAAAATACTCTTGACGCCTTCAGGTTTTCACTGGGTCGTCACGGATTTTACTCCTGACGCCGTCAGGATTTTCTTCTTGACGCCGTCAGGTACTGTTCTCAGCATGGAAAATTAAGTCTTTGCCGTTTTCTTCACTTTTATGCTCCAAAAACGTCCAAAATGCTTCCTTTTCCAGAATTCACTCCCAAAGTACCTAAAATCACAAAAGGAACGATTTAGGGCAATATTTGATCAAATAAATTCAATTCTGGGCTTAAATGACCCCCTAAAAGTGGTTCATTTTTCGCCTCATCACAACCTGAAGTCAAACTTTCCCTGAATGGCATAACGTCAGGATGGTGTCATCATTGTGCATCAGAAAGGCACATTGTCTTTTACCCAACATAGTCCATTGTAACAGAGACAAAATATGTAAGTATTTTGTCTCTACTAGTTAGGTCATCTTTTTGTCTTTATCAGTAACGTTGTAATTTACTTGTGTATAAATAGGTAACATAAGTGAGGAGTAAAAGCGGAGAAAGTTTGTGCATTTAATGCTAAGCATTCACAAACCACTTTTACTCCTCCAAAGAACAACACAGTCCCTGAGATAGCTCAGTGTGACCTTTTAGTTGTCACTCAACTTTGTTTGAGTTTAGTGAGGAGTTCATACCATACTTGTCATTTCAATCCCAAGTGTTATTCCGCAAACACTTGGGTATAATTCTTTTGATTAACTTCTAATAAGAATTAAACGTTGAAAAATATTGTGTCTTTTTCTTTACATTTATCTATGTTGTTAATCTTTTATATCTGTGTTAAAAAGCTATAGAACTTGGTTAGATTTAACTCTTTAGTTAACCATTAACCTAGTTAACGGGACCAACAAGAATATCACTTGTGATATTCAAAAAATCACAAAATCTCACATGTGATATTTAGAAAATCACTTGTGATATTCAGAATATCCTTTGTGATGTTTAGAATATCCCTTGTGATATTAAGAATATCATAGAATATCTCTTGTGATATTCCAAAACGTATAAAAACATCTAAAAATGGTCAAAAACATTGAAAAATGGACGAAAATGAATGAAATCGATAAAAATGTAAGAAAACAGGAGAATATGTATGAAAACAGACGAAAATATATGAAAGCATAAAAACATGTATGAAAAAGGAAGAAAACATATGAAAAATAGAACAAAAATGAAAGAAAATGGATGAAAACGAACGGAAACGCAAGAAAATGGATGAATATGTATGAAACGGACAAAAGCGTATGAAAGCGTAAAGACACGTCTAAAAACGGATGAAAACGTATGAAAAATATCACTTGTGATATTCAGAAAATCACTTGTGATATTCAGAAAATCACTTGTGATATTCAGAAAAGAATATCACATGTGATATTTAAAAAATCACTTGTGATATTCAAAATATCATGGAATATCACTTGTGATATTCAGAATATCACGGAATCACTTGTGATATTTTGAATATCACAGAATATCTCTTATGATATTCAGAAACGTATAAAAATGTTTGAAAACGCCAAAACGTTTAAAAACGGATGAAAATGAATGAAAACGTATGAAAGCGTAAAAACACATATGAAAAAGGACGAAATGTATGAATAAAGGACGAAACCGAAAGAAAACAGATGAAAACGGACGAAAACGTATGCAAATAAACGAAAACGTAAGAAAATGGACGAAAGCGTAAGAAAACGGATGAAAATGCAAGAAACGGACAGATATGTATGAAAACGAACAAAAACGTATGAAAGCGTAAAAGCACGTCTGAAAACGGTTAAAAACGTATGAAAAATGGACGAAAACGAAAGAAGATGGATGAAAACATATTAAAACGTATTAAAACGAACGAAAGCGTATGAAAACGGACGAAAACGTAAGAAAACAGACGAAAACGGGCGAAAATGTAAGAAAACGGACGAAAACGTATGAAAACAAACAAAAACGGACGAAAACAATAAAAAACGTATGAAAGCGAAAAAAATGTTAACTAAAAAAAAAAAAAAAAAAAAAAAAAAAAAAAAAAAAAACCCCTACGTGAAAGTACAACAAAAAAGAATGAAAAAAATAAAGAAAGAAAGAAAACAACTACGTGAATTGAAATAACAAAAATAGAAAAAAGAAAAAAAAAAAGAATAATAAAAAAGACAAAAAGAAAAAGAAAAAAGGAAAAAAAAACATGGACTTATGTTTCCCTATTTAATCTTAGGTTAATCCCAACAATTAAATTAAACTAGATGGATGGTGGGAATTTGTTTCTTGGTATGCACCAAAATTATAGTATGCAAAATAAAGTGCTTCTATCAAACATGTTCTAAGATTAAATCCAGCACAATTAAACTATGTGACATCACTCGATAATCAAATCCTTCGATCTTCATCCTTGGTGGTAATCTTCAAATCAATTATTATAACTAATCACATAATGAACACCAAACCAAAACCTAAAACCCAAAACCAACACGAAAACTCAAATTGAATAAAAAAATTCAGTTTAACAATTTTTGTTGAGTACATAGAACTTATGATAGTAAAATATAATAAACTCTCGGCTTTACCCTTTAAAGCGAAGGTGGGGGAAATTAACAGTTTAACAATATCCATACTTGCTTCCTAAATCCTAGTGGTTTTAGAAGTTTAGGTGATGGTGGTGTTGATAATTATGGCGTTTATGGATTGAAGTTTATGGACGGGTGGTTTAACCAAAAGGAAAAAACATGAATGAGACTAAGTGGTGGAAGGTCGGTGTGTGGATAGATTGAGAGATCGGCAAAAAATGGAATAAACTCATATATGGATGGCATGACACGACAAGTGACATGGAGATGACCTTATCTGGTATAGCAGGTAAACTGTTACACATAACAGTCGAAATTTGAAAAGATACTCATCAAATTAGATTGAAACAATGGCAAACAGAACTAAAAAAATGACAAGTAAGATACATTTTTAAATAATTACTCTTAAACAAAAATATATTCAGCTTTAAATACTAAATATGCGCAATAAAAAGGCACGGATCCACCTACGATCCATGCTAACAAAACAATTTAATAAGGCAACGTATAATAATGGTGGTCATCATCACTTTCACGTCAGTGTCACATTATCCTTGATAACATTATTTTTATACCATAGTCGTCGTCGTATCCTTTACCAGGCTCGATCACACCATTTTTATACTCGACCACACTATTTTTATACCATAGTGGTCATCATATTCTATACCATTTATTTATATCTCACTTAAACACACAAATATTATACAACACATTCACATACATAAACACACCAAACAACACTCGCACATACACAAAATTTTCAATTGATGGTCTGCACTATAAATTCATTCTTTCCGGTGTTCTCCCTTCACCAGCGGATAAACCAAAAGTATAACAAGACTGATGCATGAAAATGATTTATTTTGATTGCCCATGTATGGGTGAAGACCAATAATTATACAAGTTTTTTCAAGGGCTAAGGCCACCGAAAATGTATCATATTTGTCACTTGCACCTTTTATATGTATTGAACAAATTATTTTGCTATTTTATATACTAAACTTGATTTTATTGTATTTTTTGTGTAATTTATAACCATTTTGCCCCTTATTTTTTGCTAATATATGTATCATAGTTGTTATAAAATACACAAAAAATACAGTAAAATCAAATTTAGTACATAAAATAGCAAAATAATTTGTTCGATACATATAAAAAGTGTAAGTGATAAATATGATACATTAAGGTTTCATTAGCCTTTTTTTCAAAATTAAGAAAACTAAGGTATTCTACTACTCGTAACAAAATGTAGTACCAAAAAATTAGCATTAAACATTGTTTTGTAGTACCTACTACCTACATATATAACTACGGAGTAATAAATAAATAGTTATTCAGATCTTACTTATAGCATTGACTGTGCAAAGTTCTCTGTAACGTTTTTACTGGAGTATTATATTTTGTATGTGACAAAGATAACATAATATATGCCATAATATATTGATGGGAGACTAAAAAATGGACCCTTGATGGTACATCTGATTTGATAATGTATACAAACATAAAATGCTTGACCATTAAGATGGTCCAACCACATCATTAAACCATCAGAAGCTAATGACCTGAAATTTATAATTTAAAACTTGAAACAATTTAATTTTGTTACTTAAAAACTTGAAAATCTTATTTAAGATTAAACACTTGAACTTGACTAAAGACTAGTCATTTTAACTTAATCATGAACATTCAACCTGGATTAAACACTTGACCCAATCAACATTCTAGGAGGTTTTTGGTTTTGTGTTTGATATAGACTTGTAGTTATAATTCAAGAAGAAACCTAGATTAAAGTATTTTGATTTTATTGATGATTGGGTATCACAAAATCTTTATTGGGTAATTCAAGAAGAACATTAGTTTCTAAGCACAAGAGAACAAAGCAAGACAAAAAGAAATTGTATGTTTTCATATGTTAAAATGAGACCATATGTGCCTGTTATGTAACAGACATATTTAATAGTTATGGAAGTTAAATTCGGTTAAACACTAAGGGTCACGACCTTCACCAACAGGGATGTCGGTTGTGTTTTAGCGATTTTTTTAAAGTCCTTTAATAGCAATTCATGAAAAGCATTTAGGTTTATGGGCGCTGCCCTAAACTCTGCGAGTGGAGGCTTCCCCTTCAACCCCGACCACACTTAGGAGGGGACCCCAACAAAAGGCATTGCCCCTTGACCCCGTATCTTTATCTGATCAAAAACATATTAGCTCAACGAGTGTGAACTCTACATTTCTCTAACTCGTATCCGAGCTTAATATTAAATCTCACTGGTCTCTAATAAATCGTAATTACCTAATATAGTTGATGACACTAAAATCACCAACAACATATATACAAGAAATGATACTTATTTCTTCATTCTCATATCCTGTTAATGTTAATGTGGCGAATATGGTATGCAAGAAATTCCAAAGCTCATGGACAAGGAGATCTTGAGCAGAATAAAGTGAAAGAATCTGCTTGTGTAATGTTGCAAGATTTCTCCCGAGCAAATCAAGCTACAGGTGCAACTACCCCCCCCCCCCCCAATGCACCCTCGCGATCATGGTCTGCTCCAATATACAAAGAGATAAAAATAAATGGTGATGCTGGTGTATTAGGGAATAATGGTGTAGCAGGCCTTGGTTTTGTCATGAGATCGCATAGTGGGTCAGTATTGGTAGCGGGAAGCAGACGGGTCAATTATGTGATGTCGGTTGTTGAAGCTGAAGCAAAAGCAATCCTTTGGGCTATACAAGTGGCTTTAGATAATGGCTTTAAAAAAGTTGTTTTGGAAACTTATTCAAGTACACTTGTGGAGGCATTCAAACACGACAAAGTGTTAGTTCACATCAGAGCTCTATTTCTCTACATACGTCGATTATGTTTCTTATTTGATGGTTGTACTTGGTCTTTTGTGCGACGTGAGGGGAATAGAGTTGCTCATGAGTTAGCTTCAAGAGTGTTATATGATAGTATAGATGACTTGTATGATGGTTTTGTGCCTCCTTCGTTTAAGCCATGGGTATAACATGATGTAACTTTTTTATTTGATAATTGAAATAGATTTCATGATATATATATATATATATATATATATATATATATATATATATATATATATATATATATATATATATAAGAAAAAAAATCTTAATTGTTTTGTATTGTCACGATACTTTTACTAACGCTACTACTTACAGAAAAAGAGCGCCAGAAGGCATCTGTTTGAATTAAGCTAAATGTAATGTTGACCACTAAAGGACCAAGGACATCACCGTTACATCAGCTTTCTCTCTTTACAACAACTTAATGACTAACTTAGTGTAATAAAGAGACCGACGACACCATCAAAAACATATCCTATAAAAAAAAATTAAATAACACACACTCACACAACAAAGAAAAAAGTAATTGGTCATTTTTACGACTGACTTGTGCTTTCTTTGGATTGAAAACGCATCGCAAGTGGGGTTGTGTAAAGAGAGGGACGCGTCCCTTTTGGTGGTCGACCCTGCACCTTACGGATTCAGTGATTCTGTACAATTAAATGTGATTTAAATTTTTTGGTTAAAGTTTACCCGTGAAAAAATTATTACGAATTTTTATCACAAGTTTAATCACATACAAGCAAGCATGTTATTGATACATTTTACATGATTATTTCTTTGGGTCCTATCCTTTTTTAATGGGAAATGATTTGCACACTCTCATTTTTTATTGAGACACTCCAATGTATGCATCAAACAGTTGTACTTTAAGTACAATCTGCTTTAACTGATTATACATTAGAGTGTCCAAATAAGAATTTGTGAAAAACTAGAAGGGGGGTTGAATAGTTTTACGTCTTTTTAATTTGTTGTAAAAGATAGTTTTAGTGTTTTCTTAGTTTTTAAAATTTAGATTCGATAATATGTGATCTCAAGTCTTGCACGATATAAACAACTAACAATAAATAAGATATAACAATGATAAGTAATGAAATAAGTAAGAGATGGAAAGATCGAACCGTGAGACAAGAGATTTATAGTGGTTCGGTTACAAGGACACCTTCCTTGCCCTACTCCACTCCCCGAGCACCTAACTCGAGAGTTTTCTTCACTATATCAACAAGCTCCCTTATGGCGGAGAAAACCTTACACACCAATTTACACACTACAATTTCTTCACACCTAGATCACAACTTCTACACACCAATCTATTTCACAACTAACTACTTCACGCCTATCTTCTTCACACTAATTCACTTCACAACTAACACCTTCACACCTAGCTTCTTCACTATAATCTAATTCCTAACTTTTCTTCTTCACACCAAACAACTAACTAATCACACAATCAATATGCCTATCACAACTATCTACAATCAAATATACACAACAATCTTCACAAAGAATGATGTAAGTAATCTTGATGATGCACCAACAACTTGTATGTGGAGGTCACAACAAGTTGTAATACTTCTTGTCTTGGAGGATAGAAGTATTCTTCTCTTGCACTTGAGAGGATGATGTTTGAATCACTTTGAAACAAAGAATTATGTACTTATGATCAAAGGATTAAGAGAATAGAAATGTGGATATAGAACAGAAAGTTTAGGAGTGCAAAAGGTGAGAAAATTCTGTGGGATGAACCAGTATTTATAGGGGAGAAAAATACTGTTCTGGAGCGTGGCCGGTCCCCTTAATGATTAAGGGGGCCGCCTAAGGAATTAAGGGGGCCGCCCCTTCAAAACGTTGGTTTTTCTTGTCTTTTAGTGGGGAATATTTTTCTGGATAAAATTTGCCATTTTTGGTTGGAAATTTGAAATCATATATTTATAATGAATTAAACATATTCTTTTAATTACAAAAGTAATTTTGTAAAAGATATAAAATGTTTAATACATTTTATAAACATTCTAGTGATTAGAAAAATTTCCTTTGATCATAAAATGCAATAAACCCTTTGTTTATTCATACCTTAAGTGATATGGAAGCAAAGACAAATATTAAGCACTAAAAACTTGTTTACGTCATAAGTTTTAGATTAATGAGTTTATGCTTTGTAATTATCAAAACATAGAGACATTGTTAATATGCTAACAATGTTTTAAGACATTATTTATGTCAACAATATCCCCATTTTTGATGATTACAAAACCTTAAACTCATTAGGTCTAAAAATTAATTTTTAGACAAGTATTAACATTTTCTTCTCCCCCTTTTTGTAAAATCAAAAAGGTTAATGCTCCCCCTTGATGTATGCTCCCCCTCATTTGAGAGCACCAAGGGAATGAGCTATGAAAATCTTGGCTACACAAAATATTAGAAGAGAACAAGGCACATATACATGCAAAGCAATAATTATGCAAATAAAAATAGATCCATTCAAGCATCATAGAAAACATTACAACATTTAATATGCTTAAGGCATATTGAACATAATAAAACAAAAGAAAAGACATAGCCTATATTGCCTAAAAGAGCACTTAGACTTGCTTGCAACCCATAGTTGATTGTTTTATTTGCTTGAAGGATAACATAAGCATAAAACTTAGTTGTTAGATGGAGAAGAATATGGAGTGGGGTATGGAGCGGAAGAGGTGGACCTTACGATATTGTATCGTGTTAAGGGTGGTATGGGATGAGGTCGAGTGAGGAGATATTCAATCCAAGAAATATCTTCACTCAAGCATAGGATTTGTTTTTTAAGGAAGATGCAACAAGGGCAATAGTGAGTGTGGTTTGTAACTTGATCCAAGTTGAGAGAGTGAGGAAAGCAATTGTTGTAGGGTGATGATGGAGGTTGCCCTTTGTTGCGTTATGCAAGATGCATGGCATTGAGATCACAAAGATCATGGATTTGTGATATTTCATCACGGAACTTTTGCTTTTCCGTGGCAATGCGGAGAAAGTCATTGTGTTGATATGGATGAATTGGGTTTGTGTAGTTGGAATTGTAGTGGGATGGTTGATCAAACTTGTATGGATCATTACAAATGGTTGGAGGATGAGATGAGTGGTTTGGCATGAAGGAAGATGTTTGGCCAATGTTGTATGGTTTGTAGAGAGGATCAAATGAATGTCCTTGTGAATTTGGTGTAAAGTTTGGGAAGTAAGTGGTTGGAGGTGTTGAGTGATTTCCAACTTCATTGGTTATGATGGATTTGTTTTGAGGGCTTTTTCTTCGCCAAACAGGTTTTTCCGTCATTCTTGCAAGCCTCGAGGCTTTTGGTTTTGGTTTGTTTGGAGAAGTCATGAAGGGATGAATGGAGAATGTGGAAGATTTGGGGTATTTATAGTGTAAGATTTGTGTGTTTAAGGATGGATAAGGTTTGTTTGGGAGACTAAGACAAAATATGTTGGTGAAAAATGGGAAATGTAGGTTGAAATGGGCTAAAAAGCAGAAAAGATTCTGTAAACCCGACCATCAGATGGACGGTACCCTCCAGGCGGTCCCCTTAATGATTAAGGGGGCCGCCTTACAAAATTAAGGGGGCCGCCCATCTGGTGATTTCCAGGTTGCCAGAATTGGGTTTTTGGCAGAAAATTTGCAGAAAGGTTTTGTGTTTGGATTCGAATTCAAGCAAGTTCAATTTCTTTAGGCAATATAGCATCTAATCTAATCAAGATATAGCATGCATGCAAACATACATAAGCAAAAGAGCAAATAAGCAACACATAATAAGCAAGAGGAGATAAGTAAAGGCAAGAGCACTTAAACTTCCTAAGGCACCTATCTTAGATCAAAGGCAAAGGCATCTAATGAGTGGAAAACTAGTGATGGAGCAAGATGACAATATTATTAGTGAATTTGTCCTAGTGTGTGTCTACATGCAACAAATGTGGAGTTGTGATTGTTTTGACTCCTAAATGCAAAGAGAAATAACGATCCTAAGAAACAATCCAAAAGATCTCCTTGATTCAATTTTTGCTCGATCATGAATGTCAAAGATATATATTAGATTATATACCTTGACAATTTAGATGAGAGTTTATGCATGATTTTGGAAAACAATGTTTTTGGCATTAGTCAACAATGCAAGGAAAATGATGTTCATGTGATTCCTAGATGTGAGAATAATTTTTAACGAAAATTGATTGGGTTTTACAAAAGAGTTTATGCAAAGAAAATGAACTTTCTCAATCTTTAATTTTGTGCGAAATAGATTCCTAGACTCAGAAATGAAGAAGTGGACGAAAAGTAAATTTTATGCAAGTATAAATTTGTATTAATTCAATATAATTTAGTCAACTTGTTCCATCATTCCTAATCCTAAACGCAAGTGGTTGAATAATTCACGCTTAAGGGGTTTTGTGAATATATCCGCAATGTTGTCTTCCGATGCAACCTTTTCTATAGATATATTTCCTTTTTGTACATTATCCCTAAGAAAATGATGGCATATTTCTATATGTTTAGTCCTAGAGTGTTGCACCGGATTTTTACTTAAATCTATCGCACCTTTGTTATCGCACATAATGGGGACATTTTCCAACCTAATGCCATAGTCTACGAGAGCTTGTTTCATCCATAGTGCTTGTTGACATGCCTTTCCAGCGCTTACATATTCGGCTTCGGTGGTAGAAATAGCAAGAGCGGTTTGCTTCTTCGAAAACCAAGATGTTAGACAACATCCCATAAACGTGCAAATACCGCTAGTGCTTTTTCTATCTACATAGTCTCCCGCATGATCCGAATCCGCATAGACGATGGTTTCTATGCCGGATCCTTTAGGATACCATAATCCTAAGTGTATAGTGCCTTTAATGTATCGGAAGATACGCTTAACCGCTTCTAGGTGTGAGGTTTTGTGATCCTCTTGAAAACGGGCACAAAGGCTGACACTAAACATGATATCGGGTCTACTTGTTGTCAAGTATAGTAAACTACCTATCATTCCTCTATACTTGGTATTATCTACAGACTCACCTTCATCATCCTTTGTGAGCTTTACTTCCGTAGACGTGGGAGTTTTCATGGGTTTTGAGTCTTCTAGGCCAAATTTCTTAAGCATTTCCTTAATGTACTTAGATTGGTTAAAAAATATTCCATCTTCTAATTGTTTTATTTGTAATCCTAGGAAAAAGTTAAGTTCACCCATCATACTCATCATGCATGATTTTGAAAAATTCATCGCACATGTCTTGACAAGTCGATCCAAATATAATGTCATCAACATATATTTGGACAATGATGAGATTTGGGTCTTTCCTTTTAGTGAAAAGAGTGTTATCTACCATTTCTATGGAATAATCATGTTTAATAAGGAAAGCTTTTAATCGATCATACGAAGCTTTGGGAGCTTGTTTGAGTCCATACAAAGCTTTCTTTAACTTATAAACATAATCAGGTTTTGCGAAGTCAATGAATCCTGGAGGTTGTGCCACATATACATCCTCATTGATAAAACTGTTAAGGAATGCACTTTTCACATCCATTTGGAATAACTTAAAGTCTAGGGCGCAAGCATAGGCAAGTAATATCCTAATTGATTCTAGTCTAGCTACGGGGGCATAAGTTTCTTCATGATCAATTCCTTCTTGTTGATTATAACCTTGGGCAACTAACCTAGCTTTGTTCCTAGTAATTATTCCATTCTCATCTAACTTATTCCTATATACCCATTTAGTTCCTATGATGGTCATATTCTTTGGATTTGAGACTAA
This sequence comes from Artemisia argyi, assembly GCA_030686995.1. Classification (NCBI taxonomy): domain Eukaryota; kingdom Viridiplantae; phylum Streptophyta; class Magnoliopsida; order Asterales; family Asteraceae; genus Artemisia; species Artemisia argyi. The sequence continues at coordinate 170,740,005 of CM060703.1, forward strand.
TTCCCAAACATCATTTGCCTTAAATTGATTTAACTCTTCTTGCATAGCTATAACCCAACTTTCACCTTTTAAAGCCTCGTTAATATTCTTAGGTTCTATTGCTGAGAGGAAACAAAAGAAATTGTTTTTATCTTGGGCTTGTGACCTAAGGGTTCTTTGGTTAAGATGTCCTATTATATTATCTAATGAATGTGATCTAGATTCTTTAATATTAACAATTTCGTTATTTTCTAAGTGAATGTCTTCATTATCATTTCCTATGGGTTTTGTTTTACTAACCTCAATAGCTTCATCTTCGACTAAGTCATCATCTTCTAAAGGTAATGTTTTAGGAGGTGGTGGTATTTCATCAAATTGTACATTTAGTGATTCTTCTACTTTCATGGAGTGTTTGTTGAGTATTATATATGCTTTACTATTTTGTGAGTATCCTAAAAATATTCCTTCATATGATTTTGGATCAAACTTAGTGAGGTAATCCTTAGTGTTTAGAATATAACATTTACTTCCAAATACCCTAAAGTAGCTTAAGTTTGGTTTTCTACCTCTTAGTAGCTCATAAGGAGTTTTTCCTAGAATTCTCCTAATTGATACCCTATTTAAAATATAAGTCGATGTATCTACGGCGTGACACCAAAATTTTTGTGGGATTGATTGTTCATTTAATATTGTTCTACTAATTTCTTGTAGTGACCTATTTTTTCTTTCAACTACGCCATTTGATTGAGGAGTACGAGGAGCGGAGAAATTGTGAGATATTCCATTTAACTCACAATATTTTCCGAATTGTACTTCGTTATCAAATTCCCTACCATGGTCCCTCCTAATGGCAACTATTGAGCATCCTAATTTATTTTGAATCATTTTACTAAATATTTCGAATTTTTCAAAGGCTTGGATTTTGTCACTTAAAAACCTATTCCACGTGTATCGTCATCTACTATTACTAAGGTATATTTGTTTCCTCCATAGCTCCGCACAGCGGATGGACCGAAAAGATCCATATGTAATAATTATAGGCACCTAGTAGTGGATACTATATTCTTAGCTTTGTGACTAGCATGAGCTTGTTTTCCGATTTTACATGCATCACAAAAATGCTTGTCATATTTTAGATTAGGCAAATTTCTAACTAATTCCTTAGAGGCCAAAGATTGTATTTGTTGCATGTTAGCATGTCCTAATCTCCTATGCCACAATGTAGAGTTTTCATTTAGGGTCGTTAGGCATATCCTATCCTCAGGCTTATTTCCTAGTTTCATAACATATATGCCACATTTCCTAATTCCTCTACCTATAATTTTTTCATTCTTAACTATTTCGCTATCCTCTTCGGTAAAAGTGACTCTACATTTATTATCACATATTTGTCCTATACTAAGCAAGTTATATGTTAAATTATCTACATGCTCTACATTTTCAATAGTAAGTGAGTCTTGAGAGATCATACCCTTGCCAATGATTTTTCCACGTAAGTCACTACCGAAAATAACGTTACCTCCATTGTATGCCTTGTATGTAGAGAATAGCTTGCGGTTCCCCGTCATGTGCCTTGAACATCCGCTATCTTTGATCCATTCGTCAGGCTCCAAGTCAATTCCTAAACATATTTCGTCGGTTTCTTTTGCCATAAAACACTTTTCGTCTCTTGGCTTTTCAACTTCTTCTTTGTCACTATCACTCCATGTTCCGCTAACAAATGCGCCTTGATTTTCATAACCCGGCGGCTTTAGACATTCGCCAATGAGATGATTTGGACTTCCACATCTAACGCACTTCCTTTTCCCGTAGTTGTCACTTCTATTTCTTTGGAATGATTTTCTTTCGTCTCGTGATGATCTAGTAAATCTTCCTCGTCTCTTGAAGAATTTCTTGAATTCTCTTACGGCCATTGCATATTATTCGTCTTCACTTTCGTCACTTGAATCATCATCATCATCATCACTAGGTTCCTTTTTGGCTTTTAGAGCAATGGATTTGGTTTGTTCTTTCTTGACTTTGACCGTTTCCGAATCTCTTCTTATACTTTCTTCATGAACCTTCAAGTTGCCAATTAGTTCATCTAGTGATAACGTCATCAAGTTCTTTGATTCTTCATTTGCTGTGACCTTAGCTCGCCATTTTGGATGCAATGCCCTAAGAAATTTTCTAACACAATTTTTACTAGAAAATGTCTCATCAAGTGCTTTTAAACTTGTGATAATAGTGTTAAATTTAGCAAAAGCATTATCAATTGATTCCTCTTCCGGAATCGTAAATTGTTCATATTGTTGTACAAGAAGTTCTATTTTATTATCTTTGGCTTGGTTATTACCTTGGTGAGTAATTAGTAAAGAATCCCAAATTTCTTTGGCGGTTTTACACATAAAAATTCTTTCATATTCTTTGCGTGGTAACGCATTATAAATGACCATTTTAGCCTCATTATTTTTTGCTAGTTTCTTTTTCAAATCATCATTTTGTTTTTCAAAAGATACAATTTCATCCATTTTAGTTTCAACATTATATTGAATAGGAGGAAAATCACCAAAGGTAATAATATGCCAAAGATCAAGATCTTTTGATTTCACATACGTTTCGAATATATTTTTCCAATATAAAAATCCATCACTTTCAAATAGTGGTGGTCTTTGCATAGATTGCCCTTCTAAATATTTTTCAGATTCCATAGATCGTTACAAGTTTTAAAATACAATATATTTTAAAAATCTTGCTCGACGTGGCTCTTGATACCAATTGTGAAAAACTAGAAGGGGGGTTGAATAGTTTTACGTCTTTTTAATTTGTTATAAAAGATAGTTTTAGTGTTTTCTTAGTTTTTAAAATTTAGATTCGATAATATGTGATCTCAAGTCTTGCACGATATAAACAACTAACAATAAATAAGATATAACAATGATAAGTAATGAAATAAGTAAGAGATGGAAAGATCGAACCGCGAGACAAGAGATTTATAGTGGTTCGGCTACAAGGACACCTTCCTTGCCCTACTCCACTCCCCGAGCACCTAACTCGAGAGTTTTCTTCACTATATCAACAAGCTCCCTTATGGCGGAGAAAACCTTACACACCAATTTACACACCACAATTTCTTCACACCTAGATCACAACTTCTACACAACTTCTACACACCAATCTATTTCACAACTAACTACTTCACGCCTATCTTCTTCACACTAATTCACTTCACAACTAACACCTTCACACCTAGCTTCTTCACTATAATCTAATTTCTAACTTTTCTTCTTCACACCAAACAACTAACTAATCACACAACCAATATGCCTATCACAACTATCTACAATTAAATATACACAACAATCTTCACAAAAAATGATGTAAGTAATCTTGATGATGCACCAACAACTTGTATGTGGAGGTCACAACAAGTTGTAATACTTCTTGTCTTGGGGGATAGAAGTATTCTTCTCTTGCACTTGAGAGGATGATGTTTGAATCACTTTGAAACAAAGAATTATGTACTTATGATCAAAGGATTAAGAGAATAGAAATGTGGATCTAGAACAGAAAGTTTAGGAGTGCAAAAGGTGAGAAAATTCTGTGGGATGAACCAGTATTTATAGGGGAGAAAAATACTGTTCTGGAGCGTGGTCGGTCCCCTTAATTAATGGCCGGTCCCCTTAATGATTAAGGGGGCTGCCTAAGGAATTAAGGGGGCCGCCCCTTCAGAACGTTGATTTTTCTTTTCTTTTAGTGGGGAATATTTTTCTGGATAAAATTTGCCATTTTTTGTTAGAAATTTGAAATCATATATTTATAATGAACTAAACATATTCTTTTAATTCAAAAGTAATTTTGTAAAAGATATAAAATGTTTAATACATTTTATAAACATTCTAGTGATTAGAAAAATTTCATTTGATCATAAAATACAATAAACCCTTTGTTTATTCATACCTTAAGTGATATGAAAGCAAAGACAAATATTAAGCACTAAAAACTTGTTTACGTCATAAGTTTTAAGACATTATTTATGTCATCAGAATTGAAAGTGTGCAAATCACTTCCCTTTTTTAATTATCTTGATTATTTGAATGAGGCGTCATGTTTTGTATTGTTTTTGTTTACCTATTTCGGGTCTCGTAATAATATCTTGCCTTTCACACATAATAATAATAATAATAATAATAATAATAATAATAATAATAAATTTTGTATAGGAAAGTTACTCCGTAATAGAGACTCCTTCTCAATAAATGCCACAATTTCTTATAAGTGGATTAAAGTCGAATAACCACCACATATACGGTATAAAAATATTAAGACCACCATCATTTGTTTATGTTGTATGTTTTTCTGTACGACTTAAGTCATAAACTAATATCGATAAAAAGTAGTAATAAATTGGTTAAATCAATGTAGTGAATATTAATGTTTAAGAAGTGAGACATTTATTTGTTCATTGAAAATGGAAGAACGTGAGAACCCCGGCCCCTGATTTATGCTCTGCCTGCCTGTTTTTGCAACTTGTTATTAATTCATCCAACAGACCCTGCGCTTCCTAATGTTTTTCTGCCATTTCTTGGTTCTATTTATTTATTTTTTCTTCTCTTTATTGATGATCATCTTATACTTTATTCATTTATTGTTAGGTGTCTTTGACCGTGAATATACTCTAAGTTTTAACTGTGACACGAAGCATAATATCTTCTTTTTGTGTTGGAGGTAAACCCATGCAACTCGAGCCACATTTCATGATCATGTAAGTAAAACGTGACTTTACAAACCGCTCCAAAAGTCATATAGGGCATCGCAAATCATTAACTGTTAAAATTGCGGATTATATAGTTGTGGCACGAGTTGTATTTATGAGATTCATGTAAACATAATATTTTCTGGTATCGAATTATGATTGTGGTATTTTTTATATAACCAAACAAACATAATAAACCAGTCAAGACTATTAGTAAACTAAACAATGGGTCGTACTAAAAAATAGTTATGCTAACGGCCCTCGCAGTTGAAGCGGAAGAATAAGCATGAAACTCATCAAAGGCAGGCATTTGATGAAAATATTCGCATACCGAAAGTACATGCACAGAACACGAACATGACTAGTAGCACAACCAAGTCACGAACAAATTATATGTCAATCTAAATATGCGTCGTACAATAACGTTGTACGTGATTAGAGGCGATATATACAACACTCACATTGTCACAAAAGACAAGCATAAACTAGTTTCTCAAAGACATCTAAAAAATGGTTGTACATAAAGAAGCTGATAACATCAGGATACGGATAAGTTTTATTAGTACCAACAAATATCATGTTGATCTAATCTATCAAATGTGAGACAAACTAAAAAGGTGTGTTGATCTTGTATATCACCATTTCTAAAGTCAGCTTATTTAGTAGCTAGCTTGTATACGTGGACTGGCAACAAAACTGGACTATCCATAGCCCGGCTGCTGTAACTCTACCAAATAAGGATTTTAAATAACAGCAAACGAGAGCTTCAAATAGTTATTGATAACTTTACTTCCACTAATAACCATATTCATCTCAAAGATGTCAAACTCTTTGTACTTGACATTATTCAAGCCATCTAAACTCAAGAAATAGAATGATATGATGCTATTTAAACGGGACCAAGTATCCTTGTTCTGGGAATTTCGAGTGGGGGGTCGGGATCTAAATTTTTTTTTTTCCTAACACTATGGGGGGTCGAAACCGAATTAAATTGGGGGGGGGGGGAGGGGGGGGGGGGGGCGAAACC